>JAQGBT010000070.1:0-95628 GCA_034698585.1 Disparrhopalites patrizii
TGCAGCTGCAATTCCGATTCCGATACTAATTCTTTTATGCACAGATAATCGATTCCAATTCCGATTCTAATTATCAAAAATTCATATAAATTCCGATTAAAAATTCCAATTCCGATTCCAATTGCCAGCCTTGATTTTGGCAAAAACTATTTATATTGAGTAGCTGTAAGACTTGTATTTTCGAAATCTAACAGCATTTGAATTTTTTCCTGTATAATGATTTGTCGTGAAAAATTGCGTGTGTAATCTATTACTCCGGGATTACAGAGTACAATGCATAATCATATGACAATAATCCGAATCCGTAATCCAGAATATAAAATGATTTTAGTGTAATCCGTAATCCCGTGGCTATGCTACAGTGCACTTGTTATCCGTAATCCAGAAAATAAAATAACAATAATCCGTAATCTTACAAAATTCTGTGTAATTCACAATACTCTCATAAGATCCGCAATAATAGTGTGTGTCAGAAATAGGGAAACCACTTTTTTTTTATTTCTCCAATCAGAACCTTTCGCTGGAATTTTAATGACTGCGCCTACTAATATGAGTACCCGATGACGGTGTCATCAGACATCAGGAAGAGGTGTCTGGTGTCTCAAATGAGTAGCTGATCTAGTCAGGATATGGGGGCGAGTTGAAAATTGAATTTGCCAGTGATATTGAGTCCACGCTATTGTATTGGAGGTCGGGACGTGATGTGGCGCGCGCCCTCCTGCGCTCCCTGCCCAAGACGTCCGAGTAGGGAAGTTTCCTCTGCTTTACTCTGCCCACAGTCTTTTTTCACTCTCGTCTACTCTTCTTGTCAGTGGAGCCCATCTGATTTGGGAGTGGGAAAATGTAATCATCACATAAAAATAAAAACATTTTCGCATCCTTGTATATTTTCTGCATCCGGAGCAGATCTCTCTTTTAACTTAATTGACAGTTAAGAGTTCGACGAGGAAAGGAGTTGTGCCCGGTGGAGGATGTTCCCCGACAAAAAGCACCTGTGCTTCCCGTGACAAGTGTCCTCCTTTTCTCCATAATCTGGATTATCCGGAAAAGACGGACACAGACTTGTGAGAAACTACATAATTGTGTATTTAATTCCTTTCATCCTAATGATTGTGTGGAATGAGTGACTAAGCGTCTAACTTCCTAATGGATTTTGCCGGTGACATGCCCAGGGAGAAGCGCTTTGGCTTTGTCTTCAAGATCTTCTGACCTTATTTTGGCTCCAGCTGACCTCTTCACCATGACGGATGGGCAAGGTAAGATCATTACTTTTAATTACATTTTTATTGGTCCACATGGATCTCATTGGGAAATTGATTAGGCTGTCCTTCAAGTGTGATCATTATGTTCCTATCTCAATAAGAACAGGATTGATTTTCTATTTTTGGAATTAGTTCTGATGAAGGTTTATGTTCCGCAATGTTTGATGTAATTTCTGTATACCTTTCCTCGTCGTCCAAACTACATTTGAAATCCAATATTTTGACATCTTGTGTTGTGTTGACGTTTTCATTGCATTGTGAGTACGCGGTTTTGATGTAAATTACTGAAGAAGTGTATAACAAGAGTTAACGCATTTATTCAATTGTGTACCTAACCTGACCTATTATTGCGTTAAGAGCAGTTATTACTGCGAGCATAAAAAGACAAAGGGGCAGACGAAAGTAATTTTGACCTTGGATTTTGGAAAGCACCCCGTCCCATGGCTTGGAGTACACATAATCAGTTGCTACAAATGTCCTCGGCGTCTTGGGAGTTCCGCTAAACTTTTTGTATCCTCAATATTTATTATTGCAATTATTTTTTTCTGTTGTACCAAACAACTTTTCAAAAGTGACTGTTCTTGGGGATTAATTCTGTAGTTAAGCAGCTCAGAATAAATGGTTCTCCACGAGGTGCAGAACAACACAGGTCATAGAATGACATGCATCAGAAGGGCTGATCTTGTAATTATTTAAGTGTGCCTTCTGAGGGTTCTGCGTTCGTCGTAGGGAGAAGCGGTGACAAATGGCAATGGTAAGTGTCAGTAGAGGGAATTGTGCTTTATTTACCTGACGGTGAAGTTGTAGAACAAGTTTTTAATGTATACCATTCTGTAAGCATCACCAAATATTGTGGTCGAAGGACAGACAGATAAAAATTCTAAGAAATGTAATAACCGGAGTGTCCACAAACCACAGGGGGTGTGGGATTATTTATGAACGTTTGTCCCAATGCCGAGATATTCGCATGGAGATGTAATTGTTCGTTTGTCTGGATTTTTATATCCACATGTTGTCGGATCTTCAAAGGGTTAATATATTTTATTGAAACGTTTGTATATGTAACCCGAATTGATGCCACTGATAGCCACGAATATAGGGAAAATTTTTCAAAAAATACACAGATTTTGTTCAGCCAGATAGAAAATGTAGATCTGGATAGATTCGGATCGAAAAGAAAAATACGCATCAAAAGGGCTTGAGTGTTCGGTAGAAAAAAAGGGGGGGGAGAAGCGGCGTAGATGGAGAGGAGGAAAGGGAGAACCATACATTTTTATTTACTTTGAATTTTCTGTAAACACATTTCCCTGTGATGTCAGTTTGAGTAATCTCTTGCGAAAATACTCGAGAGGATGAAAAATCTAAAGAGAAAAGCTGTTTGGAGTGAAATGGAAGTCCCAGAGGACGACCGCTTCTTTCTCTCGCCTTCCCACTCCCTCTTCAAGTACGGCGAGATATGGTGGATATCGTAGTATGGTTGACGTTTTTTTCTCTTCAAGAGATTGAAATAAGTATTGGCAATTGGCACAGGACGGGGAAAAAGTCATTGAGAAGGATGGGGTCTTGACTCGGAAGGAAAAATATGAATTTGGTCAGCACGGGGATCTCTCCTTCACTCTCCTTCACTCTCCTTCACTCTCCTTCACTCTCCAACCTCCCCAGAGTCATTCTTTTCTCGGCAGTTGAGAGGAAGATCCATTTAGTTTTCCTATCCTTTTCTATTTGTCCTTTATCTCATCATCTTTTCCCCACTTTCTCTCCTCTCCCCGCGCTTTCTCCACTATGTCCTCCTGCGTCTTTTTTTTAACTCCCCCTATAATGACATCCCACAGACTGGCTTCATGTTATCTTCCAGTAATGACAAAAGTACTAATGATAAAAATAATACGTCGAAAAACAGTATAAGGAAGAAAAACAATTCTCCACAAGGATGCTAGAGCCCGCCTGCAGTCTGTTCTAATTGAAAGGAGAAAATGTCATGGATAACTTCCAATCGATCGTATCTTTTACAACTTTTTCAACAATTTCCCACGAAAATGCTAGCTGAGGGGTTTGTCCTGTCTCCTCATGTCAGCCAGAGTCTTAGTGCATAGTGAATGCATTTTGCTTTCGTATCAACGAAGCTTTGTCACACTTCGTCGGGGCAGGAGAGTGATATTTATATTTAATCGATTAGGACACCCAAAAAGCCTGTGAGACACCTTTTTAGTTGGAAAAACGGCTGGCCTGGTACATACAGATTTGAGTTCTTGATTGAACAATAGATTTTTCCTCTAGAAACTTTTTCTAAATAGTAACTATAAATATCATAGTTACTGTTCGTTTAGAGCGCCAGCCTTTCCTGCATGCGTTTCGGCCGCTCAATGAAGGGTGGAAGAGCCGTATGCGTATGGAGTATGGCCATGTAAAAGTAATCCCGGGAATGAATCATCGGTATTCCCGTTGATGAAGATTCTCCCTCATCCTCCAGCTCTTGCCTCTCCTTGGGGGTGTGAGTCATTCTCTGATTCTCTCCAGGCTGGAGTCGGCAGAGTTTCCTAGTGGGCACATAATTTTGCACACACGAAATGAGGACAGGGCTAACATGGATGGGAATGGGCCAAAATGACACCATCCCCTGCTGAATTCCTTGCTTTCCAGTTTCAAAAAGGAGTGATTCTATTAACGTGATTAAAAAACCAAAGCGAAATACTCTTAGCAGCTAGCAATATCAAAGATAAAAGCAATACAAATGATTTCGAAAAAAAGCCCAGGAAGAATAAAATGCGATATTGCGGGGAGAAAATAATGAAATTACCATTCAAACGGCATCTTGCTTCTTTTATATCATGATATTTTGGCTGGGGATTGTTGGAGGAATGGAAGAAGAAAAAGGTCAGGCATGGGGAAGCTGGAAGTAGATAGATGTAAAGACAGGAGGAGAAAGATAAACAAAGGGAGAAAGGGAAAGAAAGAAGTTGAACAAAAGAGAAAATAAAAGAAAGAGGAGGAAATGTGGATTGATTTCCTTAGAGGTACTTATGGTTTGGAGAGAGAAAGGGGAAGAGAGAGAGAGAGCGAGAGAGAGTAAGGAAGAATGAAAAGATGAAAGTTCATCGGTTGCGTAAATCTTGTAGGAAAAGGTCGAAGTAGTACATTTGTTTTGAGGTAGATGGAGGAAAGTATGTTAATTTAGTAGAGTTATACTTGGAAAGTCTGATTTAGTGTGGAGTAAAAGCATTGACGTTGAGTGGAGAAAGGCTGCGGGGTCGTTTTCCCTCTCCTTTCCCACTGGCGTATGTATATGTACGTGAGGTGGATGGTATGTATGTATAATACATATGCATGGATGTATGTATCTTGTCCTTGTAGATGTGGTGGCCGTGAGGAGGATATCTCCGGCCTCCACATGTAAGTCTCCTCATGTATGTCTCCTCATGTAGGTCTCCTCATGTGCTCCGACTCCTCTCTCTTTCTCCGTAGGTGTAGGGGCTTTGAGTGACGGGGTGTCCCTTCCATGTACACATGTAGGCTGCCCCTCCTTCATAAGTTATCAGGACGAGCCATATTGTGTAGGTGCATATGTGTAGTGAGTGAGGGACGCATTGAGGCAAGTAATATGATGGGGTATATGCACAGTCAACTTGCGAAGGAAATGCAATGGGTAAATTTGGGATGGGTTCTTTCTGGTTAGATGTAGTAGGCACTTTCCCTTCTCCCTAATAGGATTTCTCTTTCTCCCTCCACCATTCCCCTTGCCATCGTATTGAAAAGCCGTAGCCGTGATAGTCCAGGAGGAAGGAGCGAGCATGGGAAAGAGGGAGAGAGAGAGAGGGAGAGAGAGAGGGAGAGAGAGTGAGAGAGAGAGAGAGAGAAGGAGTGAGGGAGAGGGAGTGGAAGAGAGAAAGAGAGAAAGAGAGAGAGAGAGTTCTCCCCGTTAAGGGTGAAGTTGTAGGCGCATGTTGACTGTACATAAGGCCTGGATTGCGACTGTGTGTTGTGTGCTCCTCATTGGCTCCCATGCACGATCACTTTTATGACCCTACACCATTTCAACCTTTTATGCAGCGCAGCCTGCCTTTCTCTGCTCGTAGTGTGTCCCTGTGTGCCCGAACACATCACTGCAGTCGCAGAAACCTCTTCGACACTCTCATAAAGAGTCGGCTCGCTTTCCTCACCACATTTCCCTGCTCTTTCCAAGACTGGGACGACTTTACTCCTCTGTCTGCCTCTCAAGGCATGTTCTACTTCTTCGCCCGTTCTCCCCTTACAGAAGCAACCAGAAAACGTGAGTGTGCCTTATTCAGTCTCAATTTTTTGCATTACATTTCATTCATTCCGTCGCGCTCCTTTAAATCTAATGCAAAAATATCCCAGGACTTGGACAGGCTTGACAAGGGTAGGTTGACTATTAATTGTTTTATTTCCTCCCTCACTGCGCTGTTCATTTCGTTCTCATTTGCTTTCTCCTTCCATTGTTTGCCCTGTCACTCTGGCTCTCACCGACTTAGTTCTCCGGCAATCAGTTTGGCTTTAACATCAGTTGATTGCCTTTATCATTTTCGTTATTTGTCCACATTTTGGTATATCTGAAATTCTGTATATTTCGAATTTTCCATCTTATTCAAATATTGAGTACACATTTTGAGTAGATATTGTTACAGTGTCGTAAAGGTTGCAAAATGTACCTTAAAAGGTCGGAATCAAGTACGAATTTGACTTGCTTTTGATTTCTCTGACGAAGTGTAGCATATTATTGTCACATTCACTGTGCCAGTGACATTGTTCCCATTTACTTGTGTATGTTTGTGTGCATAAGTGGCGGAAATCCAAGGGCCATGTCAGTTGCATAGTGCTGGCCAGATTTTATTTGTTCCCTACTATCCACCAAGTCAGCCGTGTTTTCTTTATATTATTAGTAGAAGTAAATGGACCTGAGGCGCAAGGATTTTTTCAAAGTCAGTGCAATGGGATTCTTTTGTTTTTTAATGTAGCTGGGAAGGTTGATATACATTTGTTTCTCTCTCTCTCCAGGAGTTTTTATTGTTATCGTTTTTTTTGAGGGCTGTGCAATAATAATTTGTTCCTCTGCTCAGTGAATGTAGCTTAACTTTTTGATACTCCCCAGCTACTATTGGGGAGATGTGTAGTGTTGACTCTTTGAGTATAGCCCAAGTAGTGTTAAAAAGGAGAAAGTAGTTGGTGAGAATGGGAGAGAGATGTAATGGAGGAGCTTAAAAGAGCAATGTGGAGAATTTAAAGTTAGCGCCGTGTTGGAATGACGTAAGTGGATAGAAATCCACATGTAGTGGTAGTCACTTTGCTTTCTAAACCATAGCCAGGTCGTTCAATACATCTGTGGACGGACACTCTACTTTCCCCCTTCGAAAAAAACACACGGGAAGTCCTAGTCTGGAGTCTCTCCCTTCCCCTGGCCGTGCGTGTCTCTTTCATCCCTCATTTGTATTCCTAGGCAACGGCCACAAAAACTTTTCATTCTATTTCTATAAAATCAGGGTTACTACCACACCAAAAACTCCCCTCGCCACCCAAAAGAAGGTAAACGCTCTTTCTCTCTTGTCCACTTCCCCTCTTGTTTATGCAGTAATATCGGTTCTACAAGTACAAACATAACCACTAGCACTTACTTTTCTGCACCATGAGATTTTTTCATCAAATGCCGTGACTGAGGGGGGCTGTGTGCATTCCAGCCAGAGAGAGAGAGAGAGAGAGAGAGAGAGTTGGTGGAGGGGGAGTATGCAAAAAGAAAGCTTACTTTTACTCTCCCTCACATGAGTGCTTCATTTCTGGGCTCTTCTCTGGGGATGATTGTAAGTGTCAGATTGTATGATTGAGTATGGTAGTTATGTGAGATTGGGTACTTTTCTATCTCTCTCACTCTCTCACTTCCCCCTGCCCGATTACCCGGGCAGAGAGAGAAAAAACCAAAGTTTCCCATGTAAAAATCCCCCTCCATAGCTCCAATAACTGAGTGTTTGAGCAGGGGAGATAAGAAGAACACTAGTGCGATCTCCTACGCCTTACCTGTTCCATACAAATCTGGTTCAAACTCTGGAGAGGAACAAAGGCAATCATGGGAGTTCACTTTTTCCTGGAGCTTCTTGGAGCTCATCCGTGAATATCTGCGAGAATTTTCGTGAAAAAGTGTGTTAGTCTCCCATATTTTTAATGCATGATCACAGGCTGCATGAACCGGAACGAAATTATAGGACAACTTATAACTATTGGTGGGGCTTAAGCTTGGACGGAGAATTCCTTCTCCACACTTTTCCTAGAATATTCCTGGCCGGTTACTTTCTCCTGTACGAATTCAATGCTACTGGAGGCAGAGGCTTTCTTTTCTTGCCAGTTGTCAGATGTTGCTCAGTTTTCCCGTATTTTCTCGTGTTATTTCTGTACGGCGGTTTGCCCAGAGATAGAGATTGTGTCAACCATTTGATTTTGCGTGGAAATGTTCGTTTTCCAAGTTTCGTTTCGCTATTCAGGAGAAACATAGGGACATAACACAGACGAATTGTGTCACTAATTGTTTTCTTCTCGTGTCAGTCCCATTGACAGGTAGAGATGATGGATGGTTGTGCGAAGAAAGTAATTAGCTATTTAAACAAATGAATAGGAAATGTTTCGTAGAAAGGAAGCTGAAGATAATAGCTAGGGGACAATTGCACATGAAATGAGCGTAGGGCGGGGGATTGCGGGGTGCCATTTGAAAGTGACAGTTTTTGAGTCGCATTAATTAAGACTGAATTGCGTGGAGATGGAATGGAGTGAGTGGTTGGTTTTTTCCCCCTTCCCCAGTCCCTTCCATTCCCGTATAGCTATGCACTCATGAACTGTAGAAATATCGGAAAGGCCCAGTGAAGGAGCGTGGGTGAGATAATAGGACTGCGAGAGAAGTGTGGATACTGGGATACATAAGGAAGAGTGAGGCGAAAAAGGGAGGGATAATGGGAAGACAGGCGTATGTCATTGTGCCCATTATTTTTAAGGGATTTCTAAAGAGAAATCAATGGAGTTTAGGAATTGAAGGAGGCCGTATGTAGAAACAAGTTCCTTCGGCCCCAGGAAAGTGGAGGAAGCAGCGCTCGGGTCCCTCTACAACCATACATATACATTACGTGCATAGCTGGAGTTGTATTTTGTGTAAGCAATGTCTTGTTCCTGTTGTTGTTGAGTAAGATTCACTGTTGGAAGCTCCTTGAGGAGGAGACGGAGGAGGATGGGAAGAGCGAGAGAGAGAGAGAGAGGGAGAGAGGGAGAGAGACAGAGAGAGGAGATAGGTTTAGTAAGTCTCTCTGCTAGTATCCTCCTGGGATGTGCTGCAAGACTATTGCTAGGCAAGATTTTCCTGTAAATTTCCTGTCCGAATCATGTGCTCTGTCAATTGAAAAGGTACAGGTGTATGAGGTAAGGCCAATGTTAGTCTTTACCTTCATGTGGGATAACAAATCTCCCTCCAAGCTTTCCCCGCATTTCCAACTAATCCTCGCCTTCTTTTATTCTCCCTTTCTCCGTATTTCTCTGTCCTTGTGTCTCTTTTCCTCCTCAGCTCTCCTCCTCCCAGCCCTTTTTCCTCTGACATTTCTTCCATTTCCCCACAACTTTCCTTCTAGCATCTTCATTCCTTTGCTTCCCTTCCTTCCCTTCCTTCCCGTGCTTCCCTTCCCATCTTCCTTGATTATGTATGCACGGCACGCTCATTGATCATCCTTCATATTTGTTTCTCCATCCCACCTGAGTAACACCCTGCTACGGATCTTTATTTACTCACCCAACCAGCTACTCACTAGACTACATTTCTCCCTGTCTCCTCTCCTATTGCCACATGCACAAATCCTCCACGCTGGAACGAAGGAGAAGGGAGTGTAAATTTTGAGGAGGAAAGGAATGGAGTAAGAAATAAGTGAGTAGTAAAAGAATCCGGAGATTGCTTTTACCTCTGTCGTTGCCAGGCATTTATGAGGGAGTAAGGCATTGATTTCAGGACGACAACAAATCCATCCATGTCCTGGCTATTACCGACCTCGTAAATAAACTTGGGCAGATTTTAAAATTTAGACCTTCCGAAAAACTTCTCCTCCAACTCCCTCACCCACAATCCGGGAGTTTTATGTTTGTTACTTTGCTGTCTTTTCTCCTTCTCCACGTAATGTAGTTACTGCTACTGGCGTTTCGCATTTTCCCATTTCCTTTCCCCTTTTTCCCGTGCGACACACTCCGCTATTTCTCGGACTGTGAATAGTCAGCCACGGAGTAGACCTATCAGGTAGGCAAATTCTTTCGGGGAGGCGAATCCAATCGAGAATCTGCCAACATAATGCGGAAATCTTTTCTCTGGGAATATCTACAGGGAGGGTGATTGAAGGGAAGGGTGAAAGCTGGTTTTGGGGGAAGGACTGGAAAATCAAAAGTTGGCTCACGATATCCCCAAGTTTTTTTTATCTATACATATGTTCCGCTTTTCTTCCGCCGACACATTCTCAGTGTTGTGTGCTTTCTCCAAGAGAGAAAGCTGTGTGCGGGGGGAGAAAGCGGGGCGGAGAGAATAAAAGAGAAATCTGACAGTAAATGTAAGGGAGAGAGTGATAGGAATGGAGAGAAGTACACAAAGAGGGGGGAAAGGCGGATGGAAAGAGAGAGAGAGTGAGAGAGAGAGTGAGGGAGGGACGAGTGAGTCTGAAAGGAGATGAAAGAAGGGAAAGAAAGAGCCTTTAAGTACGCAGTAAAAGTTGAGAAAAGGTAAGAATTGTGTGTGCGATTGATGTGAAAGAGGCGTTTTCTCCCCAATTTTCTTACCTATATTTCTGTCATATTCCTCTTCCAACCTCTCGTACTTTCTTTTTCTTGACACAGTTCACTCTTCACTTGCTGTACTTTCAACTTTTTCCAGACCACTCAAAGCATCTCATGTAACTTCTTGATGCGTGTGTGAAGAACGTTCTTTTTTTCACACAAATCCTTTGCCAGCCTTTGATGGCTTCTTCTCCCCCTAAATAACGTTCACATCATACATCGCTCCTTCTTAGAACTGCCGTCAGCATGGGATTCCTGGAGAGGAGAGGATGTGGCTTTGTCATGACATCCATTGTTCTCCCCCGAACTCCTTCCACAACTTGTTCCGCCTTCTAATAATCTCATGTAAATCACTAATGCATATCTGTAGCTAGAAAAACCAAATTGCCGTCGTCACATTTCCCTCGCATTGGACAATGTCCTTGTCATAGCCAGTGGCCAGTTTTTTCCCTAAAGGGTTTCTCCTTTATGCTCGCACGGAGTCGGTGAAGCAGGAGAGACGTCGAGAGGGAGAAAGAAAAAGTCATGTGAAGGGAGATGTAGTGGATTTGATGCCGGGGAAAGTCAAAACTTTCCCTTTGAAATCTCCCTCTATGTGTTTGTCTCTACTTGTGAGTCAACATTTTGTCAATTTTTTTTCTGGCTACCTTTTACGCTCCACAATGAGGATCTGTAATTTATGGACAGAGTACGGGGAATGCTCTGGGGAAAGTAAATAATAGTAAAACCCCGCACCCTCATACTTTCCTGGCAAAAGTGACGTGTTCAACATTTCAAACTTTGAATGAAAAGCAAAATACATAAAAAAGGTAGGCGTACTTCGGCCAGAGGCGCTCTGTACCAATGGAAGTTGTGGAATTTGAATCTCGGCCTCCCTCACTGTCTCTCTTTCCTACTCCTAAACACTTATTTGCTGAGTGTACCATATATGTATAGTATGTAGAAAAGCAAAGTCTGGCAAAACAAGGAACTAAATTTTTAGGGGGAAAGAGGGAAAGATCGAGAGTGCGAGAGGGAAGTAGGAGGAGAAAGAGAGAGAGAGAGAGAGAGGGAGAGGAATTCTACGTGGCAGCTTTACGGTCTTGAAGAAGCCCTGTATTACGGCGAGTGTGCAAAGTCTAAAGAGGAGATGTAACTATTTGCATGTTCCCAGACATTATTCAAGTGAAAGGATGACTCTGCTAATAGCCGCATTGTCTTCTACTCCCCCACCCCAAAATCATGAGCTTTGTCCCATTTCCGAGGAACATGCTGGAAACAAGCTTTGTTTCCACCAGATTACTATGCCCGCCTCAACATTGTCTCTCCGAAAAACAGGGAGAGAAGGAGGAAGGGGAGGGATAAAAGAGAAAGTGAGAAGAGAAAGAGAGGATTATGGGGAGGGAGTTGGATTGTTGGGTGGAGGAGCATGCCTGAATTAGATGGGAGGATGCTCTCGGGCGAGGAAAGAGGAAGGTGGAGAGAGAGAGAAATTGTGAGGATGGGAGGCACTGAGGAAAGCCTCTGGAGGGAAATGCATGTGTTGGGGAATAACACTCCCTAAACTCTGATTTACATGGTGATTTTTTAATTGTGCCATAATAGGTGGGTGGCAGGGAAGGTGCGCTCCCTCTCCTCGCTCATTGTTTTTAGGAAATGTCTGGGCGGACAAGAGAAGACGGGCTCATAGACATAATCGTTAGAATTGCTCTAACCCTAAATAGTAATTGGCTTTATGTAGGATGCTCATTCGGGCCGCTACTTTGGCTATGGAAGGAGAAGGATGTACTCGGGCATGCACCAAAAGGAAATCATAAACTCCTGCCCTCTTCTTTTTAATTGTGCACTTCTCCTAATGGTCTGGCGGAGGCTGGAGGAAGACGGAGGGGAGGGGAGAGTCCCTCTCTCCACCATGTCTTCTTCTTCCCTTGTTCTGAGGAGTAAATGTAAATTTGGAGGAAGGAAAAGAAGGTAGTTTCCTCCACTTGGTTCTAGTCCATGGAATAATGGAGGGAAAGAAAAAGAAAAATGATAAATCTTGTGAAAATTCACAAATCGCGTGGTTTCCCTCTGTGCATTAGAGATATTGGTAGTGGTTTCCACCATTTCCTTACATATTCCCTTCCTCTCTCTCTCTCTCTCTCACTCTCTCTCTCTGTCTGTCTCGCTCTCTTGCTCCCACTGTGAACAACTCCATTTTACACTTGTTCACTGTTTTACAGCATTGTACAAACACATCTAATAGCGTCTTGTAAAGCCTCCCTATTTCTGCGTCTTCGTAAATCTTTCCAGCTCCCCTAAAAAATGGATGATTCCGGGTTCTCTTGTCTTTTGTGTGGAGTCTATGGAAAAATCTCTACTAATTCAATCTTTTGCCGGATCCAGGCCCTACCGTAATAATCATAAACAAGGGAGGAATTTTTCTTTTTGTGGGGATTTTTCATATTCTTGAGCACAAATAATGTCGTAGGCTTGATCCTGAATGAAAGTGTAAAAGAAAGAATAATGAAGCCTGGAAGAGAGCGACTGGATGTGGCTGGAAAAACTAAATCTCTCTTTCTCCTCCCTCCCTTTTTTAATTTTCCTCTTCCTCTTTTTGTACCCTCAGAATTTTTCTTTTCTTTTTTTGAACGTAGCCCGGTGAAGATGTTTTTAAGGACGTTATTCCATTTGGTGAATAGGAAATACAAGCCTACGTGTTTAAGTATGCCTTTGGAGATGTTCGTACATGTGCCTGGAGGGGACAAATTTGGTAGGGAGTCCAAATCCTTTGGATTCAAGGTAGTGCTCCGTGGATGTGTGTGAATGCAAATAAAAAGAGGTCGGGGAGGCTTCTCCTTCCTTTTCTTCTCCAGCTTCGGCTCTGGAACCAATTCAAAGGCTTCAGCTTGGATTTACTTCCTCTGGAGCCTGCACTATAGTCCGTTGGAGAAATCTCTCTCACCCGTCCTTTCTTCTCTCTCTCTCTCTCTTTCTCTCTCTCTCTCCAGCTCTCATCTGAACTTGAGATTTAGGTAAAACCTTTAGCTATCATACTCATGAAAGCATGTGGAGATTTTTCCTCTCCCTCTTTAACATGACTGCGAAGGCAGAGATGCATGCTTTCCCCCTCAAATTCTATGTGGTTTTTGTGAGGCAGTCGGAATTTTCTTTCAGTATCGAATCCAAATCTCCGTCTAAGTCTCATTTTTCTTCACTCCCAATAGGTCGTCTCTATTTTTTTCAATAGTTTCTGAAAGGATTCCTTTTTTTTTTTTTTAGGGGAACGCAATTTTTTTTCAAATCTAGGTTTTTTTTACATGGGCTCGACAATCACCAAAAAGATTCCGCGAAACGTAGAAAACATTTCTGTACATCGAGCGCTTTTGCAAGGAAGGCTCAGTGAGAGAGCATTTTCCCTTTCATTTTATCGCTTCTAGACAAAAGTGAAATCTAGGCAAAAAAATCTAGACAGAAATGACCACAGAAATGGAAATTACTTGACGTGCGGACACGTGCATTTGTATTTACATATGTATATACATGCAGATGTGTTATTAACGGGTATCTATATATGACACACATATCTATAACAAATAGACGAGAAATAGGAAAACAAATAGAAGGGGAGTGAGAGGGGAATGCCATGGGTTCGACGAGCTCCGTTTAAGAATTGAGGGCGTAATCTATTAACAATTGAAGCTTCCCCGCGAGCGCAGACAGTATGCTGAAGCTAGTAAAAGGCTTCCCAACAACGGAGTGAAAGCAGGATGGTTTTTTAATTTCTTTTCAAATCGGATAGAATGATGAGACAGGGCAAGAACCGGCGGAAGGCTGGAATGTTTGCAGAAGCAGCAGTGCTGCGGTTTTTTCTTCGGTTCTATTCTCCGAGCTACAACTGCTGCGATTCCGGTCTGGACCTTCGTTGATGGCAGGGAAAAAAAAAATATGGAGGCGATCCCCTTGCGACTTGGATCAATACATTTTCAATAGTTTTTTCCCTTGCTTTTCCGAGAAGCTTGTCTTCGTCAGACTTCACCTGCATTCTGAATTATTCCATTCAATCTGAAACTTAATGATTTGCCCCATTTCTCGCGTCGTTCTCTAATGTATGCACTATTTTCTTCTCTTATTCCCTCGCTGTTTCTTCGGGGCAGGCGCAAAGTGGGTCAAATGTTCACAGATATCACCTACACTTGTTTTGTCGGTGTATTTGGCTCCTGAGACGAAATCCAGAGGATTTTGGCTGACATTGTTAGCCCGTCCTTGTGACTTGAATGCATAGTGTTGGATTTTTTTTTTGGAAGGAGAAAAAGAATGAATGCAGTGCGTGCGTTACTGACTTGTCCTTCGCTTAATGTGGATTTGCTTTTACTTGTAATGGACGGCTCTTGTACTCACATTTGTGGGCTACACATGAGACGATCAATAGTTGCCGTCAAGGAGTTTTTCTCTCCGTCACTTGTAATTATTATGTAATTCAGAGCCACATGTATGCGCCACTCACTTCTTGCTCCAGTCAGTGCTCTGTATGTAGCGTGACATTCTGGTCACTTTCTTTGACGTCAGGAGTCTTGAGTCCCCTCAAGACCATCTCAGCAATTCTTTCATCGTTTTTTTTGTTTCTACAGTACTCCACTTTCTCGCATCCCCTCAGTTAATCTACCTTTCTCCCCTCTTTTTCTCAGACGTTACCACGTTACAGTAATACGCCCACAAGCGCAAATTGTACTGGCTGTTCGACTTGACTGATCCATTTTAAACGGAGGCGTGTTCAAATTAGAGCAACTATTTTACCCTCGTTGGACCGACCATGTTTGCATCGCGAACCGCGAAGTACAATTTTTACCCAGCTTTACTTCTATTTTGCATACCTAATGATTTGTTTATGGCACCGATTGGTCGTTAGCCTTCAAGATGCTGGGTTTATACTTGAGGAAAAAACGGATCGGTAATTACTGTGTAATAATTACTGTCTAAAAACATCTTTCTGCGTTACGCTATGGGCACTAGCAGTTAATATTTGATGAAGCCTATCCCATTCATGGCTTTGCCGGTTTGTTATGAAGATAAATAATTACATATGTGACGCAAGGAGAAGATTGGTCGCAGTAACTGCAGCATGATTCAGTCCCGAAAATAAGCAACACATTTACGCTCTGTTTGTGGTAGGGAAATCTAGGCATTTACAAAAGCTTGTTTGCCGAGGACGGGAAGATTTTAATTTTCTAAAAAGTTTTGGGGTGAAAGGATTGTGGATATTTTGAGGAAGTGTGTTGCAGAAGCTGGGTATTTCTGGAGGTGAGTGTAGATTTTTGGAGGAAGCGGAAGGGAATTCAAGGGAATGATGAGGATGATGGTGGGAAGTAGAGGCTAAGTACGAGGTGGCTAGAGCATGAGGAGAGAAATGTGATTGAAATGATCTCAAGGGATCAACCCCTGGGGGTGGCTTCAGTGGATGTGTTTTCAGCTCGTGGTGGAGATTTTGAAGGAAAAGAGTTGATCATTTTGTAATTTATGAAATGCAAAAGTTTAGGGAGTTTCTCTTTCCTTGGCAGCACTGCATGGAGCGCTAGTGCGCCGCTAGGGAAGGAAGAGACCGCAGTAAACTGTAATTACACTTTCGCAGGCATTTGCCCTTCCTGTGTATGTGTAGGAAAGCATTCTGTAATGTCTCTGGCTGCGTATGTATGCAATTCCCACACAATTTGAGGGAAAATAGAAAAAAATGTCGCTCCCTTTGTTTCTCTCGTCCTCCTCTTCATCCGAACCCTCCTCTCAGCCAGCCTCTCTCAGGATTTTGTTCACGCGCTTCAAATTTACTCTGATGATGGCGTGTGAGGGTGAGAGGAAAGTTTTGGGGAGAGAAGACGCATTAAAAGATGCAAGCACACACTCCTTGCTTAGTGATCCTTCCCCATTTCCTTTTACATGGTTTTTATCAGGTCAGAGCAAGTTTCATCCAGCCAGCAATTCACTTGAATTCTCTAGTTATGGAGAACTGTATAAATGCCACCATCCCTTTCCTCTCTCTCCCAATCTTTCCAGCTGCTTCGACTTTCCCCGTGTTTACACTTTCCCTCCAACTGTTTTTTACCTACATAGTTGGGGAGTTCACTTCATGGACATGATCATTGGAGTAGAAAAAAAAGTAGTAGCTACATGAGAACTCTTCGTTCCCCTGAGTTTCTATACTCACGGCTCATGAGGGGAGACGAGAAAATCCCCATTTCCCTCTTCCCTCCTATGCTAATACAGTGTATTTACTGGGAACAACCAATGGTCTGAGTTATTCTGGCTGAATGAGAAAAAAGGAAGGAAAGTCCATGAGGGAGAGAGAGAGAGGGAGAGGGAGAGCGAGGGAAAGCAAATAAGAAATAGTTTCGGTGTTCTGTTCTTCTTCTTTTTTTTGCAGTTGGTGAGCCGTTCATTTCATTGGGGGAGCAATTTACTAGTAAACAGTGGTGATCCACACATTACTTCAAGCACCCTTAATTTCCCCCCCCCTCTCTCTCTCTCTCTCTCTCTCTCTCTCTTTCCCCTTCCTCCGTCTTTTTCCCTTTCCCTCCCTCACTCTTTCCCCATCTCTTCTCCTTTTACGTTGCCAAAGCTCTTCTATTAGTTTCTCCCGTGATCCTTCGCAGTGCCAGGGAAGAAATTTCATTGCGTGTGGGAGAATGAGTCCATCGTTGTTGTGTATACGTGTCATACATGTGCACCCAGTTTCATACGTGCATGCCATACGGACAGAGGAGGGAGAGTTTAGAGGTGTGTATTTGCCCTGTAAGTTTGTTCATTTATGCACAGGTGGGAAATATATTCATTGGGGAGAAAGTTGTCGGGGGAGAAGAGGAGGAGGACTTGGGAGCAGAGGCATAATGTGTAACGGTGACTGCATAAACATAACGCATTATCAAAGAAAAGTAATAAAAACTGCTCTTTCCCATTCTCGGTCGGAGGAGAGTCCTGGACTCCTGGAGTCCTCCTACTCTCTGATGCAAGAAATACTTTGGAAAGTGTTAAAAGTTGTTGTTCTTTCCTGCCTCATGAGGCACAAGGACAGCCTCTCTCTCTCTCTCTCTCTCCTTCACTTTCTCCACCTTTGCCTCTCCCTTTTTCCCGTTCTTGGCTGGACTCAACGGAGTGAGCACCATCGCCCCTCATGTGCTAGAAAAACGTGTGATTGAGGGGCATTTGGGGGGGGGAATAGCGAGAAAAGAAGGGAAAGGAGAAAGAGAGAGAAAAAAATCAATGAAGTCGGAGTTGTGGAAGGATTGTGGGTTTTGTGCTAAATGAATGTGTTGGCCGTCGGGGTTGGGAAAAGCTGGAGGTTGAATGCAATTACAGCCGCATGTGCCTCCCGTACCTACTTGGTATGTATGGGCACACTTAACATACAAATTCATGTTATTAAAAAGTTGTGAGCCCCAATGTAATTCCCACTTTGTCTATTCCTTTTCTAATGTTGTTATCCCATTGATGTGATGAGAGGGACAGGTTGGAAGTGGGACGCGAGTCCCTCCACGTCTTATCTTGTGCGAGTCTCCGCTTTTGGAGAGAGCGAGAGAGAGAGGCAGATTGAAGGTGTATAGCGGAGGCGTTGCCGGAGATAAAGCCCAAAGTCTGCAGAAGGTATAGTAGATGAGGACATTTATGTGTGCGTATATGGGTAGACATTGTCTTCCTGTGCAAAACTTTTTCGCTGAATTGGGCCACAAAAGTCTCTATTGATGTTTATTAGTCTTTTTGTTGTTATTTAAATTCTTGTTTGATTACTTTGAGTGTCCTCCGTCATCCCATTTTTGACTACTGGCAGAAAACCTACCTTTATCTCTGCCTCTTTCCCTGGCACTTTGGTTTGGAACATGAGTTGGGATTGGGAGAATAAAGCCCTTCTTTCTACTTTTCTTGTTTTTTAAAAAGGGCATTGGAATTAATTGAACGGGTTTTTATAGTAGTTGAGAGTGGAAGAGAGCAGCAGAAGAAAGAAGAAATGAAGAAGAAATGGAAGCATGTTTTTATTTGAGATTTAAGTTTAGTCAAGGCGGAGATTGAAAAGATGCCGGGGGAAGGCGGCATGTGGCTATTATCTTTGATTTTAATTCCTTCCCCTCTTTGCTATGTCTTAATCATTCCCTCCCCCTCTCTTTATTTTGCTCAGTAATAGTCTCAACGTCCTCAATGGGAGCTCTGTGTGGTGTTCCTATAGACTCACAACGTGGGATTTTGCGGGGATATTCGGGGGAGAGGAGCAAGAGAGAAGAGTCGTTATAAAAATATTAAATACGTATAATTACGCTCACCATCTGGTGAGGAGAAAGAATTGGAGAGAGCCATAAATTGAATTTTTTTAGTTTATGACAAAGTTTATGCAGCTTAATGGTAAAGGAGAGATTGCTTCAGAGAAGAACTTGTCTCTATATCACTTTCTTCTCTCTGTCCCTCCGTCTCTCCCTTCCCTTTCTTCTCCCTCCACTCCTCCAAAGATCTAAGAAAAAGCCGTTAAGTTGAGTTCTATTATTTATGAATACTTCTAAAAGCTTGATGCTGTACAGAAAGCGAAGCAATCTCATGATGAAAATTCCTGCAATTATGACTCTCCCGCCTGTTGAGAATGATAAGGGAATCGGGGCTCCCTTTTCCCTTTTGTTTTCACTTTCTCTAATGCTTTCTCCTTTACTTCCCACTCCACACAGATATTATTTATCTTCTGTTTTCTTTCTTTCTGTCTCTCACTCTCGGTGACGCTCTCACATTCTCACTACTTGCTGTTCTAGTACAAACGAAAATGAATAAATAGTACCTTCCTTGCACTTATGAATTCGGAGGAGCATTGTTTTTTAGTTTCATTTCTGTCTCAGTTTGTCTTTGTGCTCCAGAGAGAACCTACAAGAATTAGAGGAGGATCGGAATGGAGCGCTGTAATAATGCTGGAATTACTTGATGGGAGAAAGTAAGTGGAGAAAGTGTTGTTGGAGTGATACGTGGCTAACGCTAATGTATGACGCTCTACCCTGACTGTGTGAGGAACAAATGAATGCTCCGGATTTGAGGAGGATGATGTAGAGCAGAGGAGGATCCTTTCGTTTTTAGAGGCAAGTGTCTCTATACACAGAGAAGAGGACGAAACGGATAAAGTTAGAGCAGGTTAATGCCTTCGTCCTCATCTGGAAAGACTAACTCCGCGGGAGTCTTTTGTCTTCCAGAAGTATCAATTGAGCCGAGTCTTTTTCCAGAATTGTAATCATATTTATACAGACACGAAGGAAATAGCAATGAGCTGGCCTGGGCTTCTCTCCCTCCATTTGGTAGCTCTCAGTATTGATTTCATCCACGGAATCCTCCTCGTTCATGAACTTTCCTCCTTCTCCAGTGCATCCTTATCTTTCTCCATTCATTTATTAACATCCAATAGTGATTACGTTCATGAATATTGTCAAGAGAACAAGGATGAGAGGGGGAAATAGGATCGATTTTTCTTCGCATTGACAACTGGGGTGTGGAAAAGTTCAGTTGAGGAGAGAAAGAAGACGGAAGAAGTCCATCATTACTTTCTTCTCTATTATACGTATGTATAGCTATGTACGTATGTATGTATGTATACGTATATATTTCCCTGTATACAAGATAGCAGACACACTTGCTATCCTCGCTCTTTGATAGTGGCGAGGGGAGGAAAAAAGTATTTCTCAACAAAATCCTGTCAGGGAAAGAGGAGGAAAAAGAGCAAAGAGAAAGGGGAGGAAGAGATTGACTCGGTAAATTGTTTTAGTCGAGATGTGGAGAAAGTTCTTTGATGTTCTGCCTTCACTGCTGCGGTGGACTCAATAGCCTGGAACGAGATGATCAACTTGAATCTAACTCTCTTCAGACCGTGTTAAGGGCTGTTATTCAACATTAATATTTGAGCGCATACAAATACCTAAACGAGCCAAGGATTTTTTCCCTCCACTCCTTTTTCAGGCTTTATCTACCTCTTTGGCTTCCCCTGGCTTTGCTCATTCCATCCAGGAGTGTGTGTGGATTTCTTTCTCTTTTGAAGACCGTTTTGTTTGGCGGAGCAAGGGGTTCAAGGTGCTTCAGTGCTCTGAATCCTTTTTCTGATGAAAATTCTGCGAAGGAGACGTAAAAATGATTCAGTGCATGTGATGTCCATAAAGTTCTTTGTCACAGTCTTTAGTATGCACGTAAAGGGAGGAAATGATGACAGTGAAATGATGGGGGGATGATGCTAATTAGGGTAAAAAAGAGGGAAGGTGGAGCATCGTGGTGGTGGTATTCTATAAAGCACATGGATTAAAAATGATGACAAAGAGTGACAAAGAAAGGATTGTGTACGGAGATGGGCCATAAATTTCCCTCCAGGTTTCCCCCAGACTGGACTCCATGTAAAATAGGAATAATTTGTCAATGTCAAGAGATCAGGTGTGTTCATTATTTTCTCTTCTCCTTTCTCCCACCCAGTCCAATTTGCTTCCCTCCGTGCCGTATAGCTCCCGTGGAAGAGACAGAGTCACCTCCAGCCCTTATCTCTCCCTTCTTTTATTGCGTAAACAGGAGTCTCTCCACATTTATTCATTTTATCTTTGGAGCTCCTCTGTAATTAATTTGGCCCTGTTCCTTGTAATTTTCTCATTATGTCCCCCCGTGGACCCTCCCAGACTCAGTCTACTAAAGGGAAGATGGCTCAAATACGCATTTGTAGTAGATACTTTCTCCTTGTTTTTGTGTGCTTGTACCCATGACCGGAGTATTTGTTCCTTTTAAGCAGTAGATTGTGTGTGGGGAAAGTTTTTTCCTGAAAGAGAAAGTGTAATAAAAAGAGTAAATTCCCTCACTCAGTCACTCACTTGCACTTCCTTCTCCGCTCATTCATGGGAAGTCCCCATGTTTGCTTATGTGGCCGACTTCTTTCTCCTCCCCTTTCCCTACTCCCTTTTGCCCCAGCTCTCTGTTGTGGGTGAATGAGAACTAAATGGGTTGGGTTGGGTGTTCCTGCAAGGGAAAGTTACTGGAGGGAGCATGACAGAGTGAAAGAGAGAAAGATTGAAGAGCAGGAAAAGGTTTGGGTGGAGCTTGTGGGCCTTATTTTATCTAAAAATGCGGAAATGGCTACTGTCCTTTCTCTGACATTCATGCAGTCAACTTGGTCCCCCGGAATATTTCGAACAACAATCACTTCCTCCAAGATATGAAGGAAGTGGAGGGAATGGAGAATGTGTTGACTAAAGATTTTGGCTTGATTAATTGGAGAGATATGAGAAAGTGCACGAAATGGTCCTTATGTGACTTTTGCACAATTCCCCTAAAAAATACTCAGCATTTTTGCTGCAACCACGTTTTTTAACTTTTCCATGTTGCGGTTGAGTACTGTGGTCCCATTCTTTCTGTTAACTATTTCCCCCCTTCAAGTATTTTTTGCAAGCTTTTGCGTTTTTGACTCTCTCAAATGGTAATGTATAGTTGCTTGTACATGAGCTGTATCTGGATTTTAAAGGTCGTGCTGAGTCCTGCATTTTGTGGGTGGCCCCTCTTGTCTCGCCATTTCTCATTTGGTTTCACACCAAGTCTTTGTTATTTTTGTAGGCGGAAGGTAGAATCTGTAAAACTTCTCGTTTTTATAACAATTTTTTGGTATATGTGTAGGGATCACGTGTGAGCTGTAAGCACGTAGATTATTAAATCAGGTTGAAGTGGTGGTGCTCAAGCGCCTGGAAGAATCAAGTTACTTAGAGCTTATTTGGGAAAATTCAACCTTCCTCCAGGATTTCATAGGCACAAACCACTTTCGGAGTGTGTACGTCTCCATAATGTTCAATGCTATCGCACCTTCCCTTTCCATTTGATTTATATTCTCAGATGTAGGAGGAAATTCATAAAAAGGTTTTTCTATCTACCTTCTGCGGCAATTTTCATCACTTTGCGCAAGTATTTAAGCTCGTTTATTTCATTTTTTTTCTTTACATTTTATTAAATATGCTGTACTAAGAATCCCTTTGACTTCATACAAATACGTGGGTTTTTATTTCCCATCTACAAAAGATTCATAAATAATAGTCTGTTCCAAGAAGAGGCTTTGCGTGCGAATGTTTTTGTTTTGTTTTCTGTCGACTCGTAAGTTCCTAGTTGTTTGAAGCGCCTTCTTGAGTTTTGATTGTGAAAAGTACAAAAGTTTTTTTCCCCTCTTCTTCCCCTCTTAAAGGCGATGGCACGTCATTTCCAGGGAAAGAATTATTTGCAGGGAAAGTTGTATCTATGTCATGGAGCGGGAGTTGGGTAGTTAGTGAAGAGAAATCTGTATCTAAAGATCCCCGGAGGGACTGAAATTGAAATATGAAAGAAGAAGAGAAGTTATTAAAGTTCTCTCTCGCTCTCTCTCTCTCTCTGTCTCTCTCTCTCTCTCTCTCCCACTCTTTCTGGCTCTCCCCACGCTGCTCCGTTCCGTTAAAGCGTATAAGAAAGGATGTTGAATAGCTGTTGGATGGAAGAGAAAGGAGACAGCGAGGGAAAGCGGATGAGAGAGAGTGAGAGAGAGAGAGAGAGAGAGAGGAGATGGAAAGAAAAAGGGAAACAAGGAAGAGAGCGACAGGTACAAAACGCAATTGAGTTTCGTCCTCCTTCTCCCCCATGCATCATTTCCTCGTTGGGTTTCTCTTCTTCCATCCTATAATTTGATGAATTTCCACTCTCTCCCTCCGCCAACCCATTCTTCTTGTCTATATGTATGTATATGTGTGTAGGACTCCGTAATGCCTCTACGACTAATAGTCTCTGCTTTATTCTCCATTGACTCGCACGGAGCGGCTGGAGGAGAGAGAAAGTAGAGGAGCTGAGACGGAGTGTAGGAATAGGTCGGTCGTATACACCAAATGTGTGTAGTCCCCGTCTTTCCCTCGAGCCTGGTAGGGAACTTGAAAAGAGTTTTTACAAGGATGGTTCTAAAGAGCTTCGTAAGATGAGCATTGCTTATCAAATGAAACCATGTAAAGGTCTCCCTCACTCTCTCCTATCTCCTCTTTCTTCCTCCGAATGCATTTTCTCCCCTACTTTCTCTCCCATTTTCCCTCTTTATTCCCTCAACTTTCTCTCCCGTTTTTCCTCTCCATTTCCTTAACTTTCTCTCCCAGTTTTCCTTAACTTCCCCTTTCTCCTTTTCTTTCATTCCAATCCCATCTTGTATTTCTTATGTTTTATCGTTTGTGTATTTCCTACCAGCTCACTGGTATGTCTCAGCCTTTATTACAAACACACGAAGTGTGTTTTTGCTGTCCAACTGTCACTGTCTTTCCGTATTAATGGGTGTAGTCAATGGTAGAAGTTGTGGGTAGAAAAGATGTGTTTAAAATTAATTTTTCGGGTGTGATGTTAAAATGAGAGTTTCTGTGTGCTCAAAAATCTTTTCTGGGCGTCTGTATTTATGCTCCGTGCTACAATTTCAAAGCAGATTTAGGGCACAATCGTCTGCCACAGTCACAAGTTTCTCTGTCTCTCCTTCTCTCTCATTTACTGACAGTGCTGCTATTCTCCCGTTTTAGAATTGGATTTCGATCCGTATGGAAGGAAACTTCCGGTAGAATGTCGGGAAAAGTTTCAATTGGGAATTTGTTTCGAAGAATGTACCGTTGAGCATAACTGCCAATCCGGATTCCGGTGATTTGCTCCTTACAATCTTTTTAATGTTTTCTGTCGCATGAAAGGATGATAGGATGATTTTACGCATTCCACTGCTCAGCTAAAATCCAAAGAAGATAGAAAGTCGATCAGATTCTTTACGGGATAATTTGCTGAGATAATGTTTTTCACATTTAAAATTCCGCCCCCATTCGTTTGGCCAGTTTAATGTCAAATGCTCGTGGCATCCATTTGCTAACAAGGGAAATTATTGGCATCTCTCGATAGAATTGTTCCTTTAAATAGATCTCGCGTATTGGTTGGGAGAGATGATAGCCGGAGCTTTACTTAATCTGAGGTAGTTTAAATGTAATGTAAAAATTGTTGTTGTTAGGAAAGGATGTGGGATATGTGCGGAGGGAAACTGTTGCATGGAATTTTGATGGGCTGCTTACTCCCCATTTGCTGAGTGTGATGGGGAAGAGATGGGGAGGACGTCTTAGCCAATAAGAGGGTGTAAGGGGTGCTATCCTTCGCCATCAACTCTGGCCTGGAATAGCATCCCAGACTTTCCGCACCATTCTTCTTTCTCCTTCCCTTCGTTTTTATTCTCCACTGGAAGGGAAAGTGAGAAAAAATGGGGAATGACTGACGTGATTTGAATTGTAAAATAGGCCGTGCAAACGATGGATTTATTCCACTCAACTTCCACTGGGGGCTACGGCTTTTCTTTCATCAATTCCGTCTGTCTTTTATTAGCAAGAGTGGAACTCTGTTATGACTTGTGCCGGTTCAAGATCACCTTTGTTCTCCTCCGTCATTCATGATTCCGGCTTTCTCCGTATGTAGATTGGTAACACTGCTCGTGGGTTGGTTTAATTACTGCCTACACTTCCTAGCTTGTTCGAAGGGAAGAATAGAAGAGGGAAAGATGTGAGAATAAATGAGTGGTCCCTGAACCGTGTGGTCGTTTCCGCTGTGAATATTATGTATATTTTTAGTTAAATGGTCAAGGACGACCCTCAAGGTTTTAAGGGAAATCAGGGAGAGAGGTAGAGACAAAGAGAAAAAAGTTGACGGAAGAATTAAAGCCATTTTTTCCTGGTTTGAGCTGAATATTTCCGTCTTTTTTCCTGGCTCCTTCTGCAATGCTCTCATTTGTCATTGTAGGTAACATAATCTTTCGCTTTTTCCTTCATAAGTCAATCTCAGTTCAGTGTGATCTTCCATTTTCTTCTTTCTCTGTGACGCGAGAGTGGTTTCCCGGCAGGAACGTGAAAATGCAGAGTTGAAAAATGAAGAATCGTGTGTCTATGACAGCACATTGAGCCTTGAGCATTTCCGAAAGCTGAAAAAATATCCTATATGTAATCTTGCAGTAACTTTTATATGGTGAGAGAAACCTTTTCTTGGAGGAGCGCAAAATAAGTGGCAGGTGGTTGTTAGTGAATTTTGTATTGCTGGGGAAATACGTTTAGAGTTTGCCAAGGACCATTTAAATCATATCATTATAACATTAGGGGGAGGAAGAGGGGTGGGACGGAAGGAAGAGGAGGACTCCTGGCCGTATTTGTCTCCTCTGCCGTGGGACGTCGAGAAGGAGACGATGATGATGATGGTGATGGGCGACATGTTAAAGTAGGTTTTGTTGTTCCCTCCAGCGCATGAATGTAAGTAGATGTAAAGCTCTGGTCCTAAGTGGAGGGGACAGAGAGAGAGAGAGAGAGAGAGAGGGATGGGAGAAAGCAGAAAGCAGGAGTATAGATGTAATGTGGTCTCCATCACGTCATGGACCGTAAGCCCTGAGTCCGTGTGAGGCTGTGAGGGTGGTGGATTGGAACTGGTAGGGTCATTTCCTGAGTCCATGAAAGATTGTGCAGGAGGAAAAGGTGACTCATTTCCATTTTCGATCTGTTGTCTTGACTTTTTTTCCCCATCTTAAATGACATTTCATTTTCCTCTTCTCCCAAGACGTAAGAAAAAATGGAGAAAGGAGGTTTGGAGGGTTCCTTGGCTTCCCCCCCATCGTTATATAAATCCTTGTGCCTATAAGCACGTCTTCTCTGGAGGTAGTTCTCTGGAGGTATAGGGATGGAGGGAAATTTAGTTCTTGTCCTTGCCCTCCATAAGCCGAAAGTTAAGGTCTTGGGAAAGCTCTTGAGTAGATGAGTGTATGCTAAAAGGGACACATTTTTTCGGGAGTGTTATAATACTTGCCTGGGCTACGGCCAGGGCTTGTGTTAGAAGCCAAGACGAGGGGAACTGGCTGGGGGATAGAGAGAGGGGTAGAGGATATGGACGAAATGGATAATCCCGGCCCTCGTGAGATCCTCTCTTGCCCCCTCTTTCTCATTCTTTGGTCGGAGTGGAGAGAATGTGTAGTGCACAGAAGGAAAGAAATAACTTCCATCAACCATATATTATTCGTGAATGGCTCTTGTATTTATGAAGACCAGTCAGGGTAAAGGTAATGGTAGTAAATGTAGTCGGGCTGTATTACGCAGTTAAGTATTTATTCCGAATAGCTTGAGTCCCCTCTCTTTCTCTCTCTCTCTCTCTCTCTCTGTCTCTCTCTCTCTTTCTCCCGCCTCTCGCCCGCCTCCGGTGAGAAGAGGACCATTTCCCTTGTCCTTAAGCTACGTTACTTTTTATTTTATTACATCAACGGTCATGTGGCTCCTCTCTTGTCCTCTCACACCCGTCCAGATAAATTTTGACCAAGGAGTGATAAAAATGTAGGGAGGCAGAGCTTTATTTTTTCTTTATTCATTCAATTACCCAAAGTGTACGTGCGATGCACACACACTCTTTCCTGTCCAGATCAATGCACTGCAGCTCTATTTACTACCTTTCCCCGCAGTCAGTCTGTCTTTCCCTGTCTTTCCTTTCATTGTGGGCAGGGGAAACAAAGGCACAGTGGATATATGCATATGTCATACCTATGTATCTACGTGTAATGTGTATGTATGTGCACTTACGTAACATGTATGCATGTAAGTGTGTATGTATTGACAAAAACCGTGGATTTTTTGCGAATATTTGCCAAAGGAGGGTGGATAGGGTTGAGAACGGTGTCTGTGAGGACTTTTTCCGTATGAGTGAAAAGTGGATTAGATTTTTTTGGGGGAACATTCGTTGCTGTTAGGTGGTTGCCTCCGGAATAAAATGATATGGTAAAAGTTATAGCGGCAACATTGGTTGTGACAGTTTGAGGGAAAGTGCGAGTATCTCAATGCCAGCGTGGTTGGAGGCGACGACCAGTTTCTTGGGAAATAATGGAATTGTGTATGGAGATGGGGAAAAAGAGGGAAGCGCATTTGGGATGCACGCAAAGAGTATTAGGGACTCCGGAGGAGTCAGGGAAAGACAGAAATACAATGTGAAGGGCTAAGACGTGGGAAGAGAAAAAGAGAAAGATAGAGGGGGAAAGGGAGCAGAGAGAATAAAAGAATATTGGAATTGTTTGTGCAAATAGGTATTTGTAGCTCTCAGGGCTGATGCTTTTTGGGTAAGTAAATGGCCTTGTAGCTCTTTTAATTCTCCGGGTGTGTCTTGTCATTTAAATACATGGCGAGTCTCCTCAATGTTTCAGGACGCAATTTCCCGGAATAATACAAAACGTATAACTTTTGCATGCACCCTTGAGCCTAAGTACATGTAAAAAAAAGGGGGGAAGGAACGACAGGGTCGGTTGAAAGATAGGACTCTCAATTTACAAGTGTTAATGCTATCTTGTTGTCTTGCACATAAACACCATTTTAGTTGTAGTTAGCCAAGATGTGTGTATTTCGGTCATGCATTATTGAATAACCTGAGGGTGTTTACTAATGCGGTCGTTATTCAAGCCAGGACCCTCCGGCTCCTCCAATGTTATTTGTACACGCAGCAATGAGCTTGTAAATATATACAGGGTTACTCTCACTCTCTTTATGTACGGGTGGGGAACAATATATGGAAAGCATTCTTTTTTTTACTTTTTTTCTTTTTTTTTTCTACTTTCTTTTTCTGCATTCCTCTCCTCATTTCTATTTCTCCGTGGATTGTTTCTTTATATGAATTGCTTTTTCGCCCAACTGTCCTTCTGGCCCTTTCCAGTTTCTCCATCTATTAAAATACCTCCTTTTTTTACGTCTACATTTTTTCCGCAGCTCCACAAACTTTTTGTTCCAGATGAGAAATTCGAGACTTATTGAAAGACGCCTGGTAGAAAAGCATTAGCGCGTGTGTAACCTATGCAATAATGGTAGTAATAACAGCATTCTTGGTGAACTAACACTCCAGTTTTTTGGAGACGAAATAGTAATAGTAATAACAATAATTCTAATAGAATACCATAGTTTGTGTGGTTGGACATTCTCTTTATCTGTCGCTTTTTTGTGTTTTCTCTGAACCGTAGGTGGTTTTTTCTCTCCGAGTTGCCGTTGCCCGCTCGTTTCTCCTTTGAGACACGGAAGAATTGAACCCTTGAGGGCTTGGGGATTACCGTCAATTCCTACCTTTCTGCACTGTGCTCTGAATTAAATCAAACGTCTTT
The DNA here is from genome assembly GCA_034698585.1 of Disparrhopalites patrizii. Lineage (NCBI taxonomy): Eukaryota > Metazoa > Arthropoda > Collembola > Symphypleona > Sminthuridae > Disparrhopalites > Disparrhopalites patrizii. The sequence continues at coordinate 28,159 of JAQGBT010000070.1, forward strand.
GCGAACCGCTCCTACTATCTACATCTACTACTTGTACTACTACTACTACCACTACCACTACCACTACTACTTTTATTACTAGACGACAGCTCACTTTGTTGCATGTTCTCTCCACATCACAACTAACCTCTCCCTCAAGATTTACAGTGTAACGGAAATTTTAATGAAACTTTTTGGTATGCACATAAACATGCTTTGAGATTGGCAGAGCGGTGACTCAACGTGAAAATGCTTCTTGTACTTGTTGCTGCCAAGACTCGTCTTTTTCGCGATGAAAAATACCCGCAATAACATTTCTGCTAACCCCAAAACTAACCTCTACCTTGTGCTATGAGGGATTCTTTGAGAATATGAAGTGACTCGTGAAAATGATGGCGATATATTTTGTGGGGAAAGTGAAGGCCTAAATGGATTGGATGGCTTTGTTGGATTGAGTGGACGTGTAAGGAGCTGAGGAGTGGACTGGTATTGAAATTGTTGAAAAGGATTTGACATGTGCTTCTTCTGTAACGGTTGGAGTTTTTGGATGGGAAATGTAATTTTTTTTCGAAGGACATGAAGCATCTGATAGATCGTAGGTTCTGTTAACGTCAACATCCGATCGCCATGAGTAGTCTGTTGGACCATTTGGACAACAATTATAGTGATGGTGACGAAGATGATCACATCAATCGTTTGTTCCCCAAGTGCAAACCCCGAGCTTCGTCTCTCCAGCCGTACCCGTGCACTAACGACGACAGCCTGTCCAGTGAGTCTCGAGCCTCATTGTCGGACTGTCATCTGAGCAATAGCAAGAATATTAATAGTGTCAATAATAATAATAATATTGTGTGTGAATCAAATAACACTCGACCTGGGACTCATGGGGATGTCTCAAAGACGCCAGGAGCAGGAAAGACCACTTCGTCAACAAGTTGTAGGAATGGACTCGTGTCAGATCCTTTCAGTGCTAATAGCTTATCTGTGGGCGGCCCGCTAAAAGGTGTGCCCTCCCCGTTCTTTGCGAAAAAGAATAGTAACATTATTAACAGTCGGTGCAGCCACAACAGCAGCAACCACAGCCTCAACTCCGCCACGAAGCCCAAAGGGAAAGCGGAGAGAAACTCTCGGACTCGCCGGAATCATCATCATCATCATCACTACGACCAACATCATCATCAGCCACATCAGAGCTCGAATAGTGTGGAGTTGGTCCAGGCGGGGAAAATCCCTGTCGGATTGATTTCGTCGTCAAAGAGTCAAGGGTTGGGGGGTAAGAGGAACTCAGTGTCCAGTGACGGTCGAGGAGTCATGGAGTGTGACACTCTGGACGATCATTTCGACAATGGGATCGGGAGTGGTGGGAGTGGGAGCAGTGCGGGGAGTAATGGGAGTGCCTTCTCTCAGAGCTCGTCCCTCAGCTCGGGGGGCGAGAAAACTAATGTGCTCTCCATGAGTAGCAGTGGTCTGGGGAGCAGCGGCGGGAACGTGGGCTTACGTGACTCTCGCATTGAAATTGCGGGTGGTCGTGAGATCTTCTCCCAGAATCGCATCAAGGCTGGCCGAAGGGTGAGGGGCTCGTCCTCAATGGACTCCATGATTGCTCCGCAAGCCCTGGAATCCGCCGCTTCATTGCCAGGCATGACAACCTCATCCTCCCAGTCCCAATTACAGCAGAGCAAGGGTCGGAGAAAGTTAACTAATAGCACCGCTAATCCCCTCATATCACCGTCTTCACCCGTGAATGTGACCAGCATTTGGGAACCGCACCCTCTGAGTGCGAGTAGGAAGAATTTCCCCTTCTCCTCCTCCTCCTCCTCCTCGTCTAGGGGCGGAGGGGAGCGGGATCGTGGGATTCCATATGGCATCTCCCCCTCCAACGCCTCCAATGCCCTGAGTCGGCACTCCGTCACCACCAGCACGGGTCAGAGTGCTGGGAATGCCAGTTATTTGCGAAGTGCCAGGAGTTGCCATGCACAGTCCCAGCAGTATTACTCTCGTTCCGACTTCTCCCCGGATCCAAGGAAATCTCCGTCGCTGGAAGGCATTGACATTGGAAGTGGGAAAGCCATTCTCCCCCAAGTGCATTCTTCCTCGTCCTCCTCCTCCCTCAAATCCCCCTCCTCCTCCGCCTTAGTCATGAAGGAGACGGTCTTTGCCTCGGAAATCACGTCGATTGAGAAGCCACTGGAGGGGGCTGGGAAGAAGGAGGTGAAGCCATTCATCTATGAGACGCCCATTGACGGTCGGGGAGAGATTGTCTTCGATGATATTGAGGAGCATAAATGGCGCGGTGTGGATGGGAAAGCAGGTGATAATGAAGATTCCTTTCCCTCGACAGTCCCATCGGGTGGGAAGGGACAATTAAATTTCCTCACCACCCTGATGAGAGACGGAGAAGATGAAGAAGAGCAGCTCCAGCCCCCACAACAACAGTCTAAGGGGGGCAAATCCCCGTTTTATCATCACCTTTACCACCAGCAGCAGCAAGCCCAGCCGCACCAACATCAGCAACCGGCAGCCCACTCCTTACAGGGAGGGAATAGTAAAATAATGAGCAACGCCCCTCTGCATGGCTCTTCCCTGGGAAACCCCAGCGGGTACGATAGTGATGAATGTGCTTCCAATTCCGTTCTAGCCAGCAACTTGAGGGCAAGTCCGAATAATGGAAACAAACGACTGATCGGCAGTATTCCCATAGCTGAGTACGAAGGGTCACCCAAGCGCTATGGCCTCCGCCTGCCCTCGCAAGCCAAGCCAAATCATTTAGAACTTGTCGATCCAAATTCTCCCACGATTGCCCATTTAAGCATATCCACGACAAATACTATGCTCAGCCCTCGGATTCAATCACCATCCTCAAGTTTCCAGCAGCAGTCGGGTGGTGCTCGTCTCCCCGGCTTCCCCCTTCGCGTTGACACTTCAAACCCAGCCAGTGTCTCTCCTCTGCCTCCTCCAGGTGTCACTTCCGCTTCCAAGAGCATGGTGAATGAAATTCCGGGCGAGTCCTCCTATCCCATGGCTTTGCTTATGGAGAGTAATGACCCTAATTCGGAGGTGGATGGCCAATTGAGCACAAAATTAGATGCCGTAACATTTACTGCAGGAGCAAATTTTTCTGTAGTGCCCAACAACTTAATGACGACGTCTACTGCCACTAACACTATTTCTCCCGCAGTAGTGCCTGTCACCAGCTCTGTTGCTCCCTCCTCCTCCTCCTTCCCTACTTCAGGCTCTTCAACAGGCGGGACTGTTGGGAGCAGCAGCACGGTGGCTTTGAAGACAACTTCAACAACGACAGCCGACATATCCTCGGACGACAGCGTGGCGAGTCAACAAGGGTCAAATAATACGACGACTAATAGCTCGGAAGATGCTGAAGTAGAACTTTCTGCTCGCAGATTTGATGTTACGGACAGTCGTGACGACTATTTATTGTACGAATTCTCAGAGACCAGGAAAGTTTTGGAGGAGTTCTTTAAACCCTCCGCTTTCGGAGCTCCAGGAGGGGAGGATGGAAGACTTGGCAATTTCGACGAGCTTGATTATACTCTAAAGAGACAGACAGGGAACTCTTACGTGGGCCAACGACTTGCCGGTGAGAGTTGTAATGAGCGGAATGTGGAGGAGTCTCCGAAGAAGCCACCTCGCCGGGCTATCCAGCTCAGCATGAGCACGGGCGGAGGGGGAGGGGGAGGCACTTCTCCCAAACTCATCTCCTTCCAAGAAGTTTCACTTCCGCTATCGCATAATAGTCACTCACAATCTTCAATTTCTCCTAGTTCGTCCATGGCCGCAGCCACGGCTGCAATGTTACTTGACTCGTCGCGAGACGTCAATGATAACGATATTGACGTGGAAACGGCATCGACCAATACTGAAACTGATCTGGGTGATACTGAAGTTGGACTTCAAGTGAGTTTACTTTTTTTCTCTCCCATTTTTGTCTGTCTCTTTTCCATCTTCCCACTACTGCCTTCTTTTCACATGGTCGGAAGCTATTGGCTTCCTATTCCTATATACACAGGCTCCTACGATACTTTATACAATACGGCTTTCCTGATATTTCACTTCATATCGGCGACGGCTCCCTCATGATTGTGACATAGGTCATTTATACTAGCCCGTCCGTTTTTGCATGAAGTGGGAGACTTCTTAGGTTGGGCGTACTAAAAGTCTAGAAGAAGAAGAAAACATGATGAACTTAAGAGAAAGAGTTGGCGTAACATGAAAGGAAATAGAAACAATGCATATAGGGACAAGGCAACATTGCGAGAAAGGGAGTTAGATCATGAGCGTGAAAGTGCATGTGTCTGAAGCAGAGGGAAGGAGAGAGAGGAGAAAGTCGAACGGGGAAGGTGGGAAAGCAAGTATGACGTGGAAAAACTTAGCCTTGTTCCCTTTCGTGCGTTTCGTGGGTTTGGAGAAAGTTTTCCGCACCAACAGAGTTGTTCAATAAGTTTGCTTCATGTGTTAAATAAAAATGGCTTTATTCAAGTGTGACTTTTTTCTCACTTGCGTCCTCTCTCTCTCCTTTTCTGGCTGTCGCTCCTTTCTCTTCTCATTCTCATTTTTCATAGCCTTTCCCGGCGTAGGGAGAAAAAGGGTGGAGGTGAAGTCTAAAAAACTCTGTAAAAGAAGTTGGCACTCTCGGAGCGTGTGTCTGTATCTATGTTTGAGACGTGTTCTGGGCTTGTGTCGTTGTCCACACACTACACAGGCCTCCCTATGACTCCATAATGTACTAGAGAAACAGCATAAGACTTTCAAAGTTTGCACATTCTTTTTTTATGTAGCTTTTATTCATAGCCTGCCTCATTCTAACCCTCGCCAAGCCACTGAAACATGTGCCTGTTGCCTGACGCAGCCCCACACACAGATGGTAATAGGCCAGGGAAATTGTCCTGATTTAATTTGATATGTATATAACGCACCAACGTGTGTAAAAAAAACAACAAAATGCACCCGAAGAGCAGGACGGAAGAAACAGTCGGCGACGTTTTTTGTCCGTCCTGCCCGGCCTAATAACGTTTTAGGGCACAACAACCATTATTCTCTAGTAATTTATATTCCGCCATGCCCCCTTGCCTGCCTCAGTTGACAGTCTCCTTTTTCCTACTCGCTAACCCTTTTATTACCCGGCGAAAAAACTATATGCTCGTAGCACGTCTAGTACTGACAATTGTACATGTTGGAAATATCTATAGGACCGTCAACGGAAAAAACAACGTTGCACCAGCACAATCATGCGTAGCTGATTAAACAAATAAGCGGACGTTTATTGAAATTATTTCTGTTTTCTGCTTCTGTGACTGCCTCTTGCCTCGCAATTAGAGATTATTTATTTAGCTGGACGGTCAAGCACGTTTTACTTGTTGATTCTAACGAGCTCGATCTTTTCCACACTGGCATTTTTATCTTCCTCCTGCAATGGCTACACATGCATTATGCATGGCTCATATTGAAGGAGGAAATACAGTGAAGCACGTTTACATAGCTAGTGCTCTCTGTTATTTCAAAAATCTGCTACAAGTTTGGAGGGGACGAGGCCTGCTGGATTGTATGCATTTGAATATTTTGAATGTGGGAAAATCTCCCTTTCTCTTTTTGTGTAGTTATTTTTTTTAAATACCTGTCTCTTTTTGAGGCTTGAAATAACACTTTTATCGTATCTCAAATCTCAATAGAAGTATCTATGCAAATGAATTTACTTGTTATTCTAATTATAGTGTTAGCGGCTTATAAAAAAAGTATGTAACTAGTAACTATGTACTTTTCAATCACGAGCAAATGTACGCGTGTCCCTTCTAATTTCCTAACCAGCGACGCTTGGGGGAGAAATGAATTAGACACACTTGTAGTTGCTTTGTTTATTTTCAATTTGAGACAATGTTAATGTGTTTTTGCTGGAGACCAGTACTGGACCTGCCCATTTGGAATGATTCTCAATAAAGTGTGGTGTGGGCGTGGGTAAAATGTCGCTTGTATGAAGATTGTTTTCCCCGTTTCTACGCTCTACCATCACGTTATGAAATGGGAGACTGAATGTGGTCATAGAGACAGTTGAAATTTACAAACGAGGGGAAACGTGAACTTGGCACTGGCGATTGCCAATTCGGTGGAAGGCCGGTTGTCCAATTATTTGCGGTCCCTTTCATCTGTAGAGGGTGGGAGAGCCTCTCTTTCTCTCTTGCTCTCTCTCTCTCTGAAGTCGGGGAGAGAGAACAAAGTGCTGTTTACCTATTGTGTCTCAATCCCCGGAATTTGTAGAGATTTTCGAAGTTGTTGTGAAGTGGGAAGAACCGGCAAACTAATTTATAGGCCACGCTGTGCATGCAAAATTATATGAACCACAGAGGTGACCACATGCAAATGATGTGATTTCCACTGGACCAGAATTTTTGTTTTTTTACATCTCCAGCTTGCTCTGCTCTGTTTTCCTGTGAATTCTACTAGTGGAAAAAACATTTTAAAAGCAAGCCGGTGGATCCCTCCAGGATTTTACTGTTTTGCATGCATACATGTGTTCTCTGTAATGCTTGCTGGTGGAAGCTGGGAGTGTAGCGAGGGAGAAGTGAAAGCATCAATGAATCCTTTCTCTATACATGTTTCTCTTCCTCTTCTGCCTGCCCCGCCATCAGCTCTCCTGAAGCCTCCTGAAGGAACGGCTTGTTTAAACTTTCTAATGTAATTTTGTGCCAGCTGCTTTTTGAAGAATTTATCGTTGTTCTGCGTCATGTCCACAACTCCTCATACTCTTCCGAATCTTGTAGCTGCTGTCTTTCTCTCTGCTGTACATACGAATTCATTGTGTGTAGAATTGTTGCTGTAGATGCGAGTGCATGGGCACGTATAGTATGTACTTTAGTACTTATTTACTTATGTACCACTGCTTTTGCTGTGTGTTTAGCTGGTTCAAGAAAAAAGAAGTCAATGACAGTAGGTACATGATTTGGGTGTGAAATCTGCGTAGAGGCCAGCCTCAAGAGCAGAGCAGGAGAAATTCCGAGTAATGGTGAATCCTTTCACTTCATCATTATTCAGGTGGCTAGTTAAGACTGACGGTAGGAAATCAAGCAGAATTTATGAACTTTTCTTTCTCCCCTTTCCTAGCGCGCATCTGTTCCAGTTCAAGGTAGCTTGCTCTGGAAAACTTGTTGGGTATAAAAAGTGTATGTATATACTGTATAGGAAACACCGAAAAGGGATTTCGGGGAAGGTTTCATATGCATAAATATGCATGAATAGGTCACGTACAGATGTACATATATATGCTGTTAAAGTTTTGCCCTGCCCATAGACCGACCATGTAGAATTATTGGTTTTTGTCTCGGAGTTTGTGTATGTATGTATGTATATTTGCATGTGGGAGGATTGGATGTGAGTCTAATGAATGCATATGTATACTTGTATGTTGTACAGGTTGGGCACAGTCGGAACTTCACTCTGTCTCCGGAAACGACGGACTGTGACTCGAATGAGCTGGAGAGTGAAATATCTTTGGACTTTGAGGCATCGCTTCACTCATCCAGCCGTATTGGAGCCACGATGCCTGTCCTGGAAGATGGCCTTTCCTCTGGGAACGTGTCTGATAATGAAGACCGAGATGAGGACGAAATGGTTGCGGACCGAAAGCGGAATACAATCATGAGTTGTAGGAAAATGAATAGCAGTAGCGGGAACAACAAGAATATGATGATGATGTCTTCCTCCTCCTCTTCATCCAATGCCCCTCCGACGGGTGGAGGAGGAGCAATTAGTGGGACAACAGAACCAAATCCAACTCTCCTCCTAATGAAAAAGCAAATTTCGGAAATTGAAAAAGAAATTAAGTTGAGGAGCCAGCGGGTCGTCTGTCACGCGGATAGCAACGGGAGTAACGGGACGGCATTAGCTACAAATGGACCTGGACCCTCGCCCTTAAGGATACCTGATACTGCTTCTCCTAACATTACGTCAGCCTCCGTCATTCTCCCGCCCAGCGTCACCAAGGAGAAGCAGCAGCAGTCAATCGATAGGATAAACTCGTCAGGCGATGAGAACAATTTCCCTCCCAGGGACATCAGAGCCGAGTCCAATATTTTTGATTGCATTGACCCTGAGTTGGAAGCCTTAGATCCTATGAGTGAGTCTCCATTTCATCCTCATCACTCCCTACTTGGTTTGCAGTTTTACAACGTTCTGTTCCAACTTATTCACCCAGCCATTCTTTTCTTTACGTGCTTATTTTTATTTGGAAAGCAATGCATGTGAAGAGAAATGCAAAAACGTGAAGAGACATATCAGTTGCAGTTTGTTTTAGTATTGATTACAATGCTTTGCCCTCGTCACTACCAGATGGTGTCAAGTATTTTTAGATCGTGAAAATCTAATAGTGAAAGTTATGAAATCCTACTTGGTCTCTCTGACAAGCGAAAAACTTGCAAGCACGTAAAGGATGCACTGGAAAAGAAATTTGTCCAAAAGCAAACTCAGTAGTTTGGACAGTGGAGAAAAGAGCAATCACTGCCTCGGAAATCGTAATCCTTGTCCATTCCTCACATCAGCTTATACATACGTTTTCCCCACCACACCTTTCATCTCAATACGCAAACTTGCAACGCCGTTTGAAGGATTTAAATTTTCTGCTTAACCCGTAATTTTTGTGATAACTTTAGTTCCCTTCTGAATAAACTTTGTCTATATTTTTCGGGAAAGATATTCTTTCAATTAGTGAACCTAATAACGCCAATAACGAATCCAGATGTCTCTGTTTCCTCTTTTGAATTTGTGCTACTGGAAAATAAGTCTTCAAGAAATAAGCTATCACTAGAATCTTAGTGGGTACAACTTCGTTAAATTGTCCATATGCACAAGCAATTTTTGAAAAACGGAAGTGCAGTACTGCAAGTGTTTTAGCAGAATTTGATCCCACATTTTCTGATTATGTCCAAACTCGAAACAGATTGAGAGAAAAAGGTCCAGGGATTGCAGTTCGTGCACATCCGTAGATTCCTGCATATTTTTCAGTATGCCTCATTGACGTACAATTACTATGAGCGCATTCCTACCCTCAGTGACCGTTTAATAATCTAACATCCAGATTAGCACATTCCAGTAACCCCCATGTTAAGCACCATTTCTGCCGTTGTTAAATTCGATCTAGTCCAGAAATTTTGACAAACACCGAATTTAATAATGTGACGTATGTATGTATATATATGATCTTTCATTCAGTGTCCGTTGTTTTCCCTTGGACATTTTTATTTCCTTCGGGGTTTTCATATTATTTTCTTTTACACTCACAGCTCTTGCTATGTTTACTCCTTGGCCGTGTATACATCATGCACACATGGACTTATTGATTCCGGCATTCTTTCTCCCTTAGTATACGGTGAAGGAGGAGGTCGGCAAGTATTTTTGTCGCCATGCAGTAATATAATCTTTGAATATGTATATGTATACATTATATCCACATGTGCTGGCTCTAATGGCGCTTTCATAGCTACTTTGTAGACTTCCCACATCCCCTTCAGAGACTACAGAGATTGACATTGAGAGGGTTGAGAATAAAAGATTGGGATGAAAAGGAATGACTTGTAATAGACTTTTTGGGTAATTGTCTGCGCACTTGTGAATTCGATACTGCTGTATGCTTTTCTGTAGGATAACGGTAAGAAAGATTTAAGGGAGAAAAGATACCCTCAAGGTTTAACCTGGTACAAAACAGTGCCGCTGTACATTAGTTATAGCATAGCAGAATATTTTCAAGTCCGCGTATGTACCTTATGTTCGTATTTACAACGTGCTTTGTTGTCAAATACTGCGCAGATTCCGTCTCTCGATGGGGTAAAAACCGATGTGTTTCTCATCATGATATTTGATCAGGCTTTTGAGGATTTTCTGTCTTCCAAGCTTCAATTAGATTGAGAGAGAAATCATGGTAAGCTGGCTACATAGGATTGTATGTGGCCCTTTCTGTGTGCAGGTATGTGTTCGATAAGGCAGACATAGAAAGTACACATGAAGATTCTGTATCGGGAGAAAGGAAATCTGGCGGTTGTGGAGCAGTTGGCGTATATATAATAATTACTTCTAGCAGCTGGCAGTATGTGAACATACAGGCGGAGGGGAAGTAGCGAGAGAGCGAGTAAAGTAGCAGTGCAGCTAATAATATGATGTGCCTTGAAGGAGAAGGCTGTCTTTTTAGATTATTGAATTATATCTGTACTTGATGATATAATGTTCAAATGAAATTGCTATCAGTAATCTAATCTGATAGAATTTCCTGACCCAAAATATGACTGGAACCCATAGGCTTGGGTGCGTCATGTACATAAGTGTTTCGGAGACTCTCCCAGACTCCCTCGTAACGACGTCTACTCCTACTTGGACGACCAAACTGCGAACTTACCCTCGCCAGTACCCATGGGCATCCCTATGAAATTCCACTACTCATTTCCAATCATCTAGTTATCGAGAATGAGCTTTACATCTGCCTAAGCTTCCTCAATGCACTGTGTGGTGTACATTTCCAGTAATTACTTCTTCCTCTTGCTCTCTCCACAACAAAATCAGGCTACCACGCAGTGAACGAGTGTTTCTCAGGACTAACGTTTGTCTCTTTAAAACAGAGACGGAGAGAGAGACAAGGATATTGAACGAACGTATAAGTAGAGGAATTATTTAATGTAGCATATGCTTCCTTATGATTTCCCTTGAATCTTGCATGCCAGTATTCCATTATTCATCCTATGAAGAGGTCTTATTTACAAGCAGATCGCATATGTATCAATGCATACATGTGTGGATCTGTATTCACCAACAAACTAATCCCACGACTCTTAACGTGGAGAGGATCGTGCTGTTGTTAGAAAACCATTTGTCAAATGTGAATTGTGTTTTTTATTAACCACGATGTTTGCTATTCTTCCTCCAGGACCAACTCCACCCCCGTCGCCAGCACCGAGTTCGATTCCTGTTCACGTGCAGCAGCAACAACAACATCACCTGAGTAGTAGTGGCCAATCCGCGCCGTCGCAACCCCCCAATCAGCTGACCGCGCCGGGCCGAACGGTCAATTACACCTCGAGATCTAATGAAGGACTGAATATCACCACAAATAACAGTAATAATATTAATGCCGGTTACTCCCACCCCACCGCCGTTGGTTTAAGCAGCCAACCCAATGGCTCCCTACCACTTTCCGCGTCCGCCGGAATCATGGTCTCCAGTGCTAACACCAACCCCTTGGGACTCCTCCATGATTCCACCAATATGATGCTTAACGAGGATGAAGTCCTGGGCACATCCCCGGACCTTCACCAAACTCTTAAGGACGGACTTCCCAAGAATTTACCATCTCAGCGCTTTGATCCCACCGTCACTTCCGCCTCGTCCTTTTCCGCGGGGGCGACCACCAACAATAGCTCATCAATCCCCACCTGCTCTTCCACTAATAATAAACAGTCATCAGTCTCACCTGAAGATCCTCTAGTGCCATTAGTTCGGGACTCTTCCCCCGTTTGGGTTCCCAGGTCAGTTTATTTTACAAGCTCATGTTTCCATCTTTCCATCTCCTTATTCCCAAAATATCCTGACTTCCTTTTACTCATCTCTTTCCGAAGAAAAGCTACCATACTGAATATGTTACCTCTCCTTTCCAGCCAATCACGGAGTTCGCTCAAATTGTTGACTTGGAGAATTGAGTGAGGAGGAGAAGGGTGATTTTTTTTATTCTCTTAAGTTTTTATGAGAAGGTCTTGAAGAAATTGAGTATTTTCAAGGATTTATTCCCGCTCTGTCCTCTGGAATGTGCAACTAGGGACTTAGCAGTTCATGTGGAGGTCGTAGGCCGAGAAGAAAGATGTGGAATGTAGGGAAGGAAGAATAATTCATTCAATTATTGGAGTTATGTAAGGGAAGGGAATTTCACTGCTCTCGCCACTATTTGGCTGGGAGGACTGAAGGAGCGATCATAAATCAAAGTCCCCACCCCATGAGTAGCAAAAACTGATTGCTCTCCTTTTCCATCTTTATGTAGCAGCCCATGTACTCCTTTCCACCCCTTTCCACTCTTTCTACAGTGGAGTTTTTTAGCCCCACTGTATACACTCCTGCACCACTGGCAAATTGACAAACGTTATGCGGATCTCGCTGCGAGAAAAGTGTGAATTCATAGTGCACATTTTTCCTTCATGATCAAAAACGTCCTCTGATTTTGGTCCTTTTTTCGCCTCTCATCTCAACACATAGTAAATAGGTTTCGCAAGTTTGTGTAGGAATGTATGTACGGGCATTGTCGGGATTTTCACACGCTTTCCCAGGGGGTTGAGTACACCTACATGAATTCGGGGGGTGAAAATCACACCACGTCCCTGGGGCGGATGAGTGCTCGGGACATAATTGTTGATAATGGGAGTAAATTCACGTCGGTATAGCTCTGATCTCCTTTTTCTTCTCTCTCTATTGACTGCGGAGACAGCTTACTTTTTCCTATACTTTGTGCATCCTCTATGATAAGTTTCGCACATTTTTACCTTCCAAGAATTTACTCAAGCAGTTTTCCCGAGATTCTTCCTACTTTTCCTCTTCTCGGGGTTCACACGGTATGGCTGGGAAGGGAATTTCCGGAGGCGATTTTTCGATAGGACAGAATACGCTTACGCAAAGTAAAAAAAGGGAAAAAAACGTGGATCAATACTTTTCTTAGAAAAAGTCACTTTTCCGTATTTTCTGACGGAGCAAACTAAGAAAAGTGTGGGATGAAATATACATTTCTTGTTGGACGTTCTGTTGATTAGCAAAATTTTTTCATTGGTACTCCATTTTGTCTGGAGACTGTTCGACTGTTCCAGCTTCTGAACTGATGGATGTGTGGAGGGAATGCAGTTGTAATAATGAATCCAAAGTTGGGTGCGTCTTCGGGAATATTTATGAGTCCCAGACTTGGTCTTGGTGGAGTTCTAGTAGCGTAGTAACCCATAAAATAGTGGCTTGTATGTGTGCCCAAGCTCCTCGTCACGTACAAGGATTTTTGCAGATAAGTATTTTGGATAATAAGCTTACTCCACATTGTCGACTTAATAGGAAAAGTTGTTCTGTCCCACGACTTCATTCATAACATTTTGTAGGAGTTGGGAAAGAATTTTTTACGGGCTACAAGTAGAATGTATAAAGTCCACACGTTAAGGCTCTATGTATATCGTTAAACTCCGTAGGGCCTCATGAAAAGTGAAAGTGAGAGAGAGAGAGAGAGAGAATCACTTCTTGAGTTTTTCAAAGGGGAGGGGAACATACAAAGTCTTTTTGTCCTTTTCCCTGTCGCCGTCCATCTCTTCAGCCCTTCTTTCCATTCTCTCCCTCCCGCTTCCTCTGCATTCGTTCTAGCAACAGGATTTCTCCCTATTCCCTTCCACCTCATACTTTGAAGGGAATAGAGAGAGGCTGAGAATGGGGGAAGGGGAGTAAGACGGAGGAAAAGGAGTAGACTAAACCATTAGAATTGCTCCCCGACAACTTTTCTGGATGGATAGTCCCTGGGTGGTTGTGAGGGAATAATAAGAACGTCACCCTACATTCTTTATTATCGAAAAGCTATTCTATTAGCTCCTCGTTTACGAATGACTAATCCTTTTATGCAAAACTTATTCCCCCCTTCAGTACAAGTTTCTATATTCCTTCCTTGTCCAGGTCCTGGAGAAAGTTTACAAGGCCGAGGCGGATGGTACAACCAGGACAGTTTTACCGCCGTCATTTTCTCTCAGGTTCTTCTGTAAACAGGGTTGTTATTCATAAGAGTGTAAAGACAGAAAATAGGGAAGCACAAGATCTGGAGTGAAAGATGAAGAGCTGGAAGGTGGAGAAAGCAAACAGTACTGGCATGGGCAAAGGTTGGAGAGAAAGAGAGTGAGAAAGAAGAAAGAAGAAAAGGCAGTTATTTGTTGGTTTCGTATATGTATGTATGTATATGCATATGTATAGTGTGTCTGGAATATATTTGGATATAGGCGGAGGCGTAAAAGGGAAGCATGAATACAATTTATTACAAATTTGTTGTTCTTGTGGTGAATTGGTTCCTCTGGTTGCATGTAAGAAAGTCAGAGAACGGAGGCTGGCTTCTCCTTCCTTCCCTTGCACCGTGCCGTGAGTAAAGAGTTCCCTGCGCCCAAAAAGTGGCTGATTGCACGAGTCCTTTGGTGAAACTTAGCTTAATTTCCTTTTCATCCTCTTTTTCGTTCAATTCCCCGCGGGCGTAGGGCCTAAATACTTGTCATTCTTCTCATTTTTCATAACTTTCTCTTCTTCTCCCTCCCTGCTTTCCCTTTCACAAAATTATTATTACCTTTCCCATCTCTCTGTGCTTTCCTTCCTATACGCCACCCAGGGCCCGGCTCGCATGAGTGGGAGAGGAGAAAGCTCCTTTCCACACATTCTTGTGATTCCTCCGCCTCCTGTTTCTTCTCTTGGAACCAGGCTTCTCGTCCCTTTTATGAGCATTTTTTCCACTTACAAAAGGGCAGGGCTCTGGAACGAAATTAATTAACAAATTTACTTTATCAAAACTTATGTAAGTCAGTGGCCTTTCCTTCCCTTTTCTAGACACTTGTAATGAAGGGTCATGCATAAAGAGTGAGAGATTTTAAAAAGAGAAAAATTCGAGGAGAGGGAAACGAAAAGCAGTGGTATTTTGGTCTGCATTTTTTCTTCCCGTTGGCTTGGAAAAGACTCTGACAATGAGACTTGTACAGTCACTGATTACTTTTTCTGCCTTCTGGTTTTGTGAGGAAATCTCTGGGAGAAGGCAAAGCCTTCAAAGAACAAATAAATGGACAAGGAACTACGGCTGTTCCTCTTTAATACTGTACATACGACCATGCCCATTCCTCCACTTGCCTCTATTGATCCTGGGAAGAAGATCCCGAGGGGGGAATTGAAAAAAAAAGTTGATGATACTGTTTGTAAAATGTTATTTAAATTCGCATTTGATTTTTTTTAAATTGTAGACATCCGACGAGCACAAGTGGGAATCATCATCCTCATCGATCCGCCAATGCTGGAGTGAAAGACCCTCTTCTGAGGAAACAACGCTATGAGGAAGCCCCAGATGACGGTAAGAAATACCACACCAGTCAGACTTACCCTAGAAATGCAAGAAAAAAATGGAGAGTGAAAGAGAGAAAAAATGCTGGAAGAGAAAGAAATGGCAGGAGTTTGGGGGGAGATAGAAAGAGGAGAGAAACAAAACGACTCTCTTATTCTCTTATTATATTATAGCACTCGTTTTGCTCATCTCATCTCTCCACCCCTCCTCATCTCTCCACTTCATGCATTTCTTCTTCCTCTTCTTCTTCGTGTTGCAGGACGTAAAATATGGGAGGGTGAGTGATGTAGAGGGAGACATACATATTCATGCATCTCCATTCCCGGAGACAAGGACTTTCTCAAGAGATGCTTGAAAAGAATAAGAGATTCTGGGGAAATATAAGTGGAAGGCATGGAATTCCACGGCTAGTTCCCTGGCATTTCTTAGGGCTTTTTACACTTCTCTCAGCATATACAAATATATGTAAGCCTCCCATGTATGTAGGAACTACTCGGAAATGTAATTACATATTTATGCGTAGGTTTCAAGGCAATACAATGCATACCATGCACCGAAGAGTCTCAGCGAGCCACTCTACATTTTTCTTCACACGGCAGGCTTTGTACCGGAAAAGTGGGGAAACAAAAAAAAATTGAAAGAGAGAGAGAGAGAGAGGGAGGAAAAACTAAAAAAAAAAGAAGAGGTCAGATGTGCGGAACTAGAATATAATGATTGCATTATACTCCGAAAAATTAGGAATGAGCATTACGCAACAAAGTTAACTGTAAATGAGATAAAAAGAAACGAAGAATGGAAGGATGGCGGATTAAAGCCTGCAATTAAGGGAAAGAGACAAGGATGATCAGACGAAGGGAGAAAGCTGGGGAGAAGGCTCCGAAACTGATTGTAAGGGTGAAAGGAAGGTATGGTAGAGAAAGGCAAAAAAAAGAGAAAGGCGGAAAGAAGAGGGAAATTTAAAAGTCGAGAAAAAAACTAGGGAGAATGTATAGGGGTACGTGAGCTCGTTGAAATTCCAGGAATAGAGATGTATAGAGAGTTAGAGAGGAAGGAAGAAATAGGAAGAGGCATGTGTTGATACTTGCTGTATATAAGGAATTCAATGTTATTGAAATTTTTCCATTTCACCGCAAAAAGTATTCCGTATTAAAAAAAAGGGATGCCGTGGAGAGTATATTCATGCATACGTGGCTGTTTTCTGCTTCACTGGCTCCTCTTTATGTATCTACACATCTACAGACACACGTCCTTCCTTACCTATCAACCTACATACATGCATAGGACCAGAGATCTCGTCAAAGATACTCTCCCAATGCTACGTTGAGTTCCGAAGAGGGAGAGACAGCCTTAAGTTTCATGACGTGGACTCTTTTTCACTCCTATATCTACATATATCTATGCCTCTATCCTTTTTCTGCAAACTACGTGTTTGCCATTACATTCAGTTCTTCTTCCCTTCTTCCCTTCTTCTTGATTTGATTGGGTAGTGGTGGATGCACACAAAAAAAAATTATGCAGAGTGGCTGTGTTCATAATTTTATTTAGTTCCCATATCTATGGCCTGTACGTAGGGCTCCATACTTGAAGATCCAATTACGGACACGGTGGAGGAGCATTTCCCTCCACGTAGGCTACACATTCCATTAGGAGTCTTCTATAGGCACTGGGATTCTCCTAGCAACTCTCCCAATCACTGTTGGTCATTCACACGGATGTCTCCCTTCATAGACCAGTCTCAACGAGGCAGTTCGGCTTTCAATCCCTTTCAATGTCTGTACAATTTCCCCTTGTCTCTTTCTCCATTTTTGTCAGTGATATCAATCCAGGGACGAATGTACAGGGAATATCCAAGGGCCAGCTCGGCACACTCTCAAAAGGTATTTTAAGGGCTTCCATTTTAATCAACAAAAACACCTACCTGACCGTTAGCTAAACAGTGCCTTTGCTCAGTAGCTAAAAGCATCTCTATGCAGAATGACATTTTCATGATTTCCCCCATAAAACATCACGATCAGCTCAATCATTTTACCCCTTTCATGACATGGTAAATAGTAGCAACAAAAGGACAGAAGCATCAACAACTCGTTCATTTCTGCAGTTACTTCCACGGCAACACTATCTGCCTTCGGTCGTAGAAATATTCCCTATATTTTGCTTCGCGGGGCTGATTCTATCCTGACATCCTCTGGCATGGACTTATCTCTCCTTCTTCTTGTTCAATAAAGAGCATTAAGAATGTGGGGAAAGTGGAACAATGTGAGCATCTTCCTTTCCCCAGCCCTGTCTCTGTTGCCCACTCCTTGGGTCTTCCCCGTTCAATCCCTTCATTGTCTGCGTATCTCGTATTTTTTTTGTTTACTTCTCGTTTCCTTCGTCCCGATTTTCTTACTTTCCTCTATTTCCCTGTCTTGATTCTTCTCTAGCCATTAGAGATAAAGCAAGCCAGCTTGACAGAGAGTAAATAAAGCATGAGTTGGTTTTGAAGGGACGTATAAGCAAGAAGAGTGATTTCTCCACGGGTTGTTCAGGAGGGATTTGCATAGGATGCATCTGCTATAGCTTATATGCCATAGTGACTCTCTCTCTCTCTCTTTCTTCCTTGTTTGCAAATTCAAGGGAACTTTCCACTTTTTTCTTTCCTTGGCTCTCATCTCTCTCTCTCTCTCTCTCTCCGAGTTCTGTTTGGGAAGAGCCAGGCACTGCGGTTACTCAATCAATATTTCGGCACGCTCAACAGCTTGCTTTGGGGCTTTGTTAGCTGGGAACAAAACTGCTAATCAATATTGAGCAGGTAGTCCCTGGGGGAAGAGCACAACTTTTTACACCCCTGCTGGGCAGTGGGGAAGGTGCTTAGCCTCATCCAGCCCCTCAGTCTCCAGGCATTCCTCATTTTTGTTGGGTGATTCCCTCCTATTTTTTCATCGTCCTCGCCAAATTGTCAATGCCACAAAGGTCAATGGTTGTGAATGGGTCTTGAGCTCCCAAAAATGTTTCCATGGGTTGTTAAGCATGTGTTAGGATGGCAGGGATGAACGTTGACATTTACAACTGTGAATTGCGCCTTCGGGCCTAGCTCCTTCTGCTCTAATTAAAGTATTTTCTGGAAATCTGGAAACGGAGCGTTACTAAAGGAGAGACAAGGACAAATGAAATTCTGCTCAATGGCAAGCTGGAAAGGAGTCAATAGCACTAAATTATAAAAGTCTCTTTGTTTTTGAACCCACCGAAATTGTGTATTCTCTTGAAACAGCGGAGTTCCTTATTGAAATAAAAACAAACACATTTTCCAGCCAAGAAGATCTTTTGTCTTTCCTTAGAACTTTTTTTTTCCTTTCCCTTTAGCCGTCTGGTTACACGAATGTGCAGGATCCGTAGAATTTCGCCCGGCTGAGTTTCCGTCGTTACTCCTTCCCAACTCCCACCTTTGATCATACTAACCGTGAATAACAATATAAAACTGGAGGGATGTTTAAAACATTGTAGAATTGAAATGTATAAAACCGGAGGTAGATGTCGTGGGCCATTTTCTCGGTCCAGAGTTGAGAGAAAGCGCTGAAAGGGTGAAGGGAAAAAGTTGTTATGGGAGAATTCCGGATTCATTAAAAATTGCTGAGCATTACCTGCACGTCTCCTTTCCACTCTCCTTTTTCTAATGATCTGACGGAAGGTGTCTTCCCTATTCCTTGTCCAATTTAGGGAAAGAAAAGAATGTTTCAGCCGGTTCTTTCCCACTTGCTAATTCTAAAAGCCTCAAGTAATACATTAGGTAGAGTGGATCCCACTCTCCCACACAGACTCTGCAGACCCAGCCCATGATGGAGTGAAAGGAGTTAAAATTAAAAATGCATCCCTCACTAATGGCTGGGAGGAAAAGGTAGTATATTGTCTCGGAAAGTAAAAATCGCCACTTGCCTTGCGTGATTGGTGATTATTTTTAATGTTTGTAATTTCCCAGTGTAGTTTTTAATGAGACGGGAGGAGATGATTCTGTAAGCGTAAAAGGTGGATTTTTTCTGGAGTTGATGGGCTTTAGAGGCAACAAATGTCTTTACCACCATTCCAAAACCTTTTTTCTTTTCGGGGTGAAGCACGAGAAAAGTTTCATTAAGCGGAAATAAATCTGTTGACGAGCTTTCATCATGTAATGTGCTCATTTACGTTGGGGGTTCCAGGACTTCCAGGGTTCCAGGACCAAAGCCCTCTAACACGTGTTCCACCTGCCACATCTAGGGCTACATCCTTCGTAGTTTGGACGGGCAGAGGTTCAGACAGGACCTTTAAACGTGCGACCCATGTAATGAAGCACACATAACACTGTTTTGGGGTCTAAAATGCAAGGGGAAGATAAAGATAGTCCTGGGAAAGGGAAAGAGGTGGATCCACCTGAATACCTTTTTTTTCCTCACCCAAATGGTCTCTAATGTCTCATCACGTTTTTTCCGTCTTCTTCTTATGTTAGTTCTTCTATGAGTCTTCCTTCCAACATGATGTAGTGTGTTGAAAGGAGGGCGAGGGCGAGCAAGTGCTTCCTCCCCCCCCAAAAAAAAAAACTTTTCCGACCAGAGTTGGAGAGTTGTTTTTTTTCTTCTTCTTCTGCAAAGATTATGATTACGCTCCCTGAAACTACTTTTTGTGTGTACTTTCCCCACTCTTTTGTTTGGCTAGTAAAAGTCAGAAAATTGCTTGGTCCATTACTTGCTAAATTTTCTAATGGTCGCCATTCATCTTTCTCTTAAATATTGCATGGAATTTCACCTCCCGCTCCTCCCTTCATAGTTCTTAGTCCTCCATGTCTTCGCCCTCGCATTAAATGAAGGCTCAAAAGTTTCTCTTTCTAATTACTTTGTACTTCCTCTAAACACGGCGTCCATTTATCAAATCACTGCCCATATTTATGCCGCCATTGTTATGTGCACGGTCGTTTCCCTTAATTATTCCTCCCATAAATGTAGAATATACATTTCCACCAACAATCCTCTAGCTGTCTAGCTACTTTAGAGAATTGTAAATGTTTATTTTTCTTTACTTCTCTTTACATGGTTTTATTTTCACCATTTGCTTACATTTTTCTTGACAGCATAATTGTTCGGTTTTTTTTCTGAAAGAATTATTGCACGGTGTTTAGAGACAATGTCGCGTTCAGTGGCATTCAATTCGTTCATTACTGAGGTTTTACCTTTAACAGTTTTCATATTATTTTTATTTGAAATATAATTTAAAAAACCTCCAGTAAAGCTGGACATTTTTCTTTCACGAGTGAAAACAAGGGAGAAGCCATTCTAGAAGGAAATAACGTTTCCTCTGCCCTTTCACGCAATGTCAAAATTGCGTGAAAAGCGTCCTGTCGATATGGCTCTCAAAAATCCTGTGATGGGTTTGAGCTATGATAAAATCAATGAGATTCTCTTTGTATGGCTTCGTGGTAGGCTACGGGTAGTTCTTACTAAAAAATTACCTGTAAAAGGATGTACCCACCATAATTGCTGATGGCACTGCAATTATGTGGTAGCTTATTACCCGGGCAAAAGATTACCCACTTTCCATAAACTCCCCTTGACTTGCCGACACTCACCATTATTTCCAGCACACGTTTAGCTCTTAGTAGTTTCACCTTAAAGCCTGTATGTATTCCATTAGGCATTTTGGAGGAGTTTTTTTTTTCTACCGGGGAATTAGACGTCAATTCCAACTAGGGATGAATCACCGTGGGAAGCGACAAGTGACATGGACGTACGTGTGGATGGAAGGAAGAAAGTGTCTGGACTCATCGGGATTGAAATGAAAAAGTGAGGCGCTTCATCTTGTCCTCACATCCCGTGATTATGATTTTTTTTACTCGGAATTTGAGGGACATAAGCTTTGGGGCTGCTGGTACGGGGAAGACTTGGGAATATTTGGGAAATTTGGGATAGGGAGAGGATCTTCTATGTTTGTGAATGAGGCGTTACATTGGGGAAAGACAAGGTCATATAGAGGGAGCAAATTGCACCATTAGTGGAATTCCATGAACTGGAAGAGAGGGACCGGAGAGGGGTAGAAGAGAGAGAGAGCAAGAGAGGAGGATGACAGAGAAAGAGAGGGGGAGAGGAGGATGGAAGAGAGAGAGAGCAAGAGAGGAGGTTGACAGAGGGAGTGTCATGGGACTTGATCCATGTGGCACATTCATCACAATATATGGAGACGATATTCTATCCTCCTGTCTCCCCTGACTCATCCTTAGCATGTCCTCCTCTCCCCCTCACCCGTCTTATTACGACCATGGCCGGGCCACAATCTCCTCCTCCTCTCCCTCTTTCTCCCCACAAGTAATAGGAGAGAAAGACTTTAGATTCGTTTGGGGGAATGTCCAGAAAATCCTCGGCGCAACTTTTAACTGTCTTCCCCCGGATTTCATTACAGAATTGTGCATATAAGCCCTGGGTAGATCCGGACCATTTCTCTGTTTTTAATGGTGTGCGGAGTGCATATAGCCTGTGCCAGGACCAACAGCTTGGGATACTTGCTCTTGGTGCGAGATAGGTTGCGGGAATCTGAGGATTTCATCCCGGTGCATTATTTATTCAACCTGGTCCAAGTTACACCAACCGCTGACAGTTTCTGTAGTCACATTACATTTGAGGGTATGACACAGAAATGCTCCTTCTTGTCCCCTCCCACTGCCGCCATTTCATGGGAGATTCAACCAGGCGGGGAAGTGAAGGAAAGATGAGCCCTTTTTTTCTTGGAAATGTTGAAAAGGGCCTCTTTTCCCTGGGAATGCTCTAATGATTTATAATTCTTGTATTCTGATCTCCGTTGAAGGGGAAGAAGGAAGAATGACGAGGCGACGAGGAGATGGAAATGGAGAAAGTGAGGAGAAAATAAAATTGTCCGGACAGATTATACACCCTCAAACATCTGCCTTTATTTTGGATAATGCCCAAGTTTGAGTGTATAGAGTTACATTTAGATGATGACACACTATCATTCCCCAAGAACAAAGCATCTTCCTTCCCATTGACGTCCTCATGCCTCTGCCTTTTTCTTTGCGTCACCTGCATTTATCAAGGCGGGGTATCTCTTTCACTTATTTATTTCCCCATATTATAGTCCACATGTATTTCACATACATAACATAGTATACATGTATGTATATGTACCTATTACCTATGTATATTATATGCATATTACGGTGGATCCCATGCAGGTTCATGAACCCTCGACTCGCAAGATTAGCAGAAAATGCGCTTGATTCTTCTTGAATAACGATGGTGCTTTTCACATTTCCTCTACATGCATTTTGCTGGTAGGAGAAATGATCTGATCGTCAGGATGCAACCTTGGAAGGAAAGCATTGTCCTTTCCAGTCTTCAGTTTATGCACGGTTCCAGGAATCCCGGGTTGGCTGGAAGTGCCGAAAGTGATTTGGACTGTCTTGTTAATACCTGAAGATTATTAAAATTATATTTTACCCTCCCAGACCCTCAACCCGACACTACGTGGGAATATTAAGCCAAGGAAAGTGAGAAAGGGGAGACATCCTGCTTATTGTTGGAGGTTAAATCCCGGTTTTACATTTCCGCACCATAATGCTCCGCCCATCCGCTCTTTAGTTTGTTTCTATACAAACACAGGAGAATGTATTTGTGTACTGGAAAGGGGATGTCTGCTGTATGAATTCCGGGCTTTGTAATTTATTGAAGAAATTCTAATTTACTCTGGGAGCTTCACACAGAATACGTGCGTTAACATCCCGCCGGAGGTGTTCTCCCCAGTCTTGTCTCACCAAAATAACCAAAATCATATTGAAGCCCTTTTGGTGTCATTGCCTTCGCCAAATAATTATAATTGTTTATGGAATTCCTGAGGATCTTAAAGCCGTGTTTAGACTGCAGACATGACAAGTGTGTTGTCGTATCTGTTGATCGCCTTCTCGATCACACACTGTACAAAAATTGATGGAGGCTTTTCTCCTGGCTCGAGAATCTCCCATGCTTTACGGGGGAATTGATGATAATATGACGGGGGAGGGTGGGAAAAATGTGGCTAAAGTGATTTTGATAGAAAGGGGAAAGGTTGGAGTTAATGGGATTTGAATATTGATGACAAGGAGGATAAGGAAAAGGTTCTGGGCTCCCGTTCGAGAGCGAGATAGAGATGGAATTATGATGCCTTATAAGCTCCCTCAATCCAATAAATCAATTTGTGGGCTGGTACGAACTTTGTTTGAAGTTTAATCAAGATTAATGCACATTTCCCCGGCTCCTCCTCTGGACTCTTACATTATCAACCAGTCAAATAACTTTCATTTACCTTCCAACCTTCGTCCATGTGTGTGTGTGTTGGACATAAGTATACGTCTGGGCTATTTGTGCTAGAGGAGAAATGCACAGGGGCAGCTTTGGGAGCCATGAAATCACGGGGCAAACCAGGCTAATTCTATACTTACAGGCTCTCCGTGATTAATTGGAGTGTGCGTATGGGCTCTGTCTCTCTCTACGTACATACGTATATGATGCTTTCACCTTCTCTCCTTCCTTCTTTCTCCCTTTTCCTCTCCCACAACAGCCCCTCCTCCCACAACTTCTATCCGCGCTTTTTGAATGGAGGAAATTCGTTAATTTGAAAAGGAAGATGAGCTTCTGACACCACAGTTCGCACTCAGGACATACGCTCCTAGCCAAGTCCTAGTTGTTGTACGAATAGAATGGAGCAGAAGGAGAAGCGCATTGGGCTTTCTCCTCTCTAAGTCTCATGGAAGAAAGCATATGGCTGGATTCCATTGTGCTTTGACATTATTTGCACATGAAATATGTATGGATAATGGATATATGTATGGATCACTTGGGGAAGGCTTGACGAGTGCTCAAACTGTTTGATGGGGTACTTCCTAGGGCTGGTCCATGCATGTATGCGTTATTGGCAGTTAAAAAGGGATAATAATTTGTTGTGCTATTTGCTCCGCCTTTTAGAATGAGTTGAGAAATTTCATTTGTGTGCCTTTTGCCTTTTCAAAGTTTTTTTAAAATCGGAACTAATGGCTCTTTTGAAGTAGTTTGCCGTGGGGAAAAGTCGTTACTCGTTAGTACGGGGGAAGACTTTGCGTTCATCGGCCTCTTAACAGCATCTCTTTCCTTTTCGCCTCCGCCGTTCTTCTTCAGTGTGCACCTTCTATTTAGCCTCCTTTCCTTCTAAGGCCTGTAGGAGTTGAGGGAAAGTTGTGTGGGGAGAGAGAAGAAAGAGGGAGAAAGAAAAGAAAGTGAGGTTTAAACAAGTGGAGCGTTTTAGACAAAGTTTGCTAATAGGCATTGACTTTATATCTCTGGGAAGATGCCCTTGGGTAATGTGAGGATATCAACCAAGTTTTTTAATCTGAGACGATGTCTGCCCTCCCTTTTCTCCCTTTTCTCCCTGATCTCTCTCTCTCTCTCTCTCTCTCACTCTCTCTCGCTCTCTCTGAAGGATCAGATCGTGCTAGCATCTTTCATTCACGTGTACGTACCTTCCTGCGCCCCTCTTGCTCTTTCCCCCTCTTCTCTCACTATTCCTCAGCGCCCCTCCCCCGCATCCTTAAAGAATGGGCGTTGGGAGGGAGTGGTTCGGCCGTAGTTTTAACGACACCTCCGTGAATTTTTCCTTGTCCTATTCGATTGAGTCGGAGCGGGCACATAATTGTGCCCAAGTTATTTGTACTTGCCTTTATTCCGCTCCTCCTCGTCCCTTTATCTTTCACTCTCTGTTCCTTCTCAGAGACGCCACTACAAGAGTCTTTACATGCATTAGCGGAAGGGAAAGGGCAAGGGGAAAATATGGTGTGTTACAGGGAGCTATTAAGACCTTATTTATTTAGGGGTTGCCGTAGACAAAGGACGTGGTGAGGAGGCTGTGTGCTCCGTATGGGAAGAGGAGAGAGTGTGGGAATAATGGAAGGTCTTCCTTGAAAGAGAGCGTCTTGACACCCTCTGGTTGGTTTGATAAAACCATATGCTTTCATAATATGTTTGTGTGGGCAGATAAGGTGTAATGGGCTCCACAAGTATCACTAAGAGTGGGCTCCAGCCTCTGTTTTTCTCCCCTCAACTCCGGAGGTTTTTTCCCTCTCTCTCTCTGAGAAATGCTACCGCCGCCCTAAGACACTAATAGGAAAAGTCCTCGCCACTCGCCGACTCGGGGAAGAGAGGAGAAGAGGAGGAGAAGAGGAGGAGAAGAAGGAGAGGAGACGAGAGGGAAGGGGGAAGAGAATGATACTTAGGAGGAGACGGAGTGACATTGCTCGTCTTATGGACTCAACAGTGATAGGAGTCTGGTGTGAAGGATACGGACAGGGAAGAGGAGAGAGGGACTGGGCTGAGGGAGTGCCGTGGGAGAGACGGATGGGGAGAGAGGGAGACAAATATAAGTGAGAGAATGAGGAGGAGGGAAAGGGAAGTGAGAGAAATAAAAAGTATTCCTTTTGTCCTCCTTGCCAGTTATAAATTGAAGGGGAAAGTTAGGCTGGCAGGAAGAATTCATTTCATTCTTCGTCGCCAGCACAGAGAGAAGGAGTGGGTCGGTTTGGCTCTTGGAACGGCCTACACCAAAGATATTTTTCTCCTGTCTCTCTCTCTTTCTCCGTCTCTCTCCGTCTCTCTCTCTCTCTTTTCCTCTCTCCGTTCCCAGTCTACGCTCTCCCCTCTCTCCTTCCACAGCTATACTTGACATAGGTTGTGCGAGACTTGTGAACTGTGGCTACATACATCAGCACTCTCATTCACGTACTCGCTTTTTCACCAACTCCACCCTGCCAACAGTCTCATCGACTTGTTTCGATCTCATGAATTTCACATTTGTTTTCCTTCCCTTCTTCTCTGGACTATCCCTACATTCTCCCTCAATCGGACTTCTACTACTTTTTCCCCGACCCTGGCATATTTCCTTTCTTTCTCTCTTTCTCACTATTTCTCTCTGGATGTATTTCTCTTTCTCTCTCTCTCTCTCTCTCGCTCTCTCTCTTCCTCCCTTCTTCCCCTCCAGCACCGTCGGAGTTTTTTGGAGGGGAACAAATAGTGATTCTTTTTTCCACTCCCTTGCTTCATCCCCATAGGAAATATGTAAGTGTGACTATTTTCTGTCGTATCTGCAGTACCGGACGCGTTTACGGGCCTCATATGTATGTGATTTTGGAGGGCGGGTGGAGGGCTATGCCGGGGAAAGCTGTGCAAATTTCTGCGACATTCAGTGCACGTAAAAAAAACTTGAATTCCAACAGAAAAAGTTTGCATTTTTAGAGACTCTTACCCCCTCAGCTCCTCCGGAGTCTCTGCCTCTTCTTGGGAGGAATTGAAATAAAGAGTGGGAAGGGGAAGGAGAGCGAGGGAAAGAAATGAATCCAAATAGCAACAGATAGATTTACTTTCCCGTGTCACACACATCCTCTGGCCTTGTCTTATAATTTTTATTTCCGTCTCCAAAGATCATGGGGGATGCCCGGACCACTCCCTTCCCATTCCTCTCACTTTCAATGCTTTCATTGCATTATGCCGACAGTTCCTGGCATGTTTTGCTGACTATTATTATTTATTACACATAGCAATAGTGTGGCTCGTTTTTCTTGTAAAGGTTCATGTCGTGTGAAGAAAAATGGGGGAGATTACACAAATAAAAAAGGGCGAATTGGGAAAAGAAAAAATGGGCGCACAAATGTGCAGTACTCAAGTGGATATTAATGATGGACGTGCTTCCGGCAGTAATGAGTTGATTGCTGTGGAGCGTGAAAAGAACTTTGGTATGATTACCACGTCAATCCTAAATCACGTTCCAAACTTACACGTAGTACAACTTCTTTTTTAAAAAATTCCCGGCATCAGGTGACCTCGATTATACGACCATTTCACTTCCGTTTTGTTCCAAAATTGCTTGAGCCTAGAATATCGAGATAATTTGATCAAACCGAAAAACTAGACATCTAAATATTTTGCTGACCATTTGCAAACCATTTGAGAATCTGAAAAGAGATGGAATTCTCACGAATTGCTGTTCATCCAGTTTTCTGGCACCAAAGCAAATTTTTCCCCACAAATCGGCGTTAATTTATTTGATTTTTCTTTCTTTGCTGTGTAGTCTATTCAACATATTTTTAGATTTATTGAACTCAGAAATAATTTAAATACTTCAAAGAATTGTCGAGATAGATACTGCCGGATTGCATTTGATATTTGCCATCTGTGGAGAAAGTACTAAACTGCTCCAAAGTCTTTCCTGTTTCTCCCTTTCTCTCCACTGTGAGGGCACATCTTCCAGAAACGTTTCTGAGTATGTGTTGAGCATCAGAGTTGCATCTGCTGACGTATAATGGTTTTGACTTGTGGTAGCTCCACATGCATATATGCATATGGTTTGTCAGAGATACACCTTTTTTGGATGCAAATTCGAATGAATTACAATGTACGGTGATTTAATTAATTGACGATTGTACTGGTTTGTTTGCAGATGCCGACACGGACCAAGAGACGGATCGACTGTTGGGTCAGAATCGAGCTGACGATGACTACGGCTTCTACGATGAAAAGGTCCGTACTTGACTTTTTTTTTCAACATTTTACCTTGAACGCATTGTGTCGCATTCATCTCCCCTGTGAATGTGTAGCTATTGAAACCTGTCTCATTCTGCAATAGTCGTAGTACGTAGTCAACACATTGGATGTAATAGAAATTGGTATACTTTTCCAGCCCACAGTTGTACCTGTAAAGAGTAAAAACCATTGGAGTCGTTGCATGTGTTCCATAGCGGCAACGTCAGATATTCTACATTTCAATGTGTCCGTGTGAATAATCAATGCATTTCCCTGCTTCACTTTCTTTGTGTCCTTTCTAGGTGTTTATTTGTTAATGGTCTAATTGCCAGGACGGCTCGTCACGTACACATTACGTAGGAACTTATGCCCATAAAGAGGGAATTGGGTTAGTGGTGAATTCGTGTTGAAGCCAGTTGGAAAGAGTAGTTCCAAATCTTTTGTCTGTCTCTGGGAAGGGGAAGAATTTTTAAGACGTGTCGGATCCAATGTCCTGAATTATACATCAAAAATTAGTTCACTGGCAGAAGTTCCCTTTCCTCCAGTATGTACTCCTTTTTTCAAACTGGAAAGCCGGGAAAGAAAGTTTGGGACAAGGACAGCAGATGCTTCCTAGGTGTTCCTCTCCAAGTTTCTCTTGAGCGGGCTGGCTATTCCGGGAAATGTATGCCTCTTTTATATGGCGTGGCTTGGCAAGGGCCGCTGCTTCTGGATGGTGACGGAGGGAAATTGAGAGGATGGGGAAGGCCTGTTTCTATGTATAGGAGAGTCCCTCTTGTTGTTAGCTGGTGGGTGCTTGTGCTTGTAA
Source organism: Disparrhopalites patrizii (assembly GCA_034698585.1). Classification (NCBI taxonomy): domain Eukaryota; kingdom Metazoa; phylum Arthropoda; class Collembola; order Symphypleona; family Sminthuridae; genus Disparrhopalites; species Disparrhopalites patrizii. Next base: position 56,558 of record JAQGBT010000070.1, read on the forward strand.
TTGTGAATTCGGAGCTCGGAGGGAAGAAGGGTTCAACTGTTGAAGGTGATGGTGATGGATGAGGAAGACGAGGACTTGAATGCCAATGGAATCCCATGGAAGAGAATGAACTGCTGATTTTGTTTGCTTATGGATTCTCTCTCGCTCTTTCTCTCTCTCTTCCTTTCTCCTCTGCTTGGTGTTGTGTAACTTTTACCTTGGGTTGCATGTCCGAAGACTTTTCCAGTATTGTTGGAGAATAAAAGAGGAGGAGGAGGAGATGGAGGGAGGACAATGAGAGATTGGAATTCCCTTTCTCCTCCGTTCTATGATGATGAAAGTGTGGAAAATGGAAATTCTCAAATGGCCTCCCTGCCGTAGGAATCCATCGCATTTGTTTTTCTCTGGCTGTGACAGAGTCATGATTTTGATTGGCGTCGAGCTGAAGCCGAATCAGTGCTCAGTCATGCATCTTTAATCTCATTCTTCATGTAAAACCTCTTCACTTAGCGCCCAGCATTCGGCCGCTTCTCATTCCTATTCAAACTATCAACTCAAATAAATACCATTCAATAAACAATGCACATACTCTGGGATTTACTAGCTACTCTTTTTTCTTCCTTCAGTGTCGTCTTATGGTCGTAGGGCCAGTATAATTATTAGGATTGGGAGACAAGAGATAATGGAGGTGAATCAAGATGCGAAAACTTCTATTAACGTGCTTTGCTTCCATGAAAGTGTTTTATTTCTGTTAAAGTATTTTATTTATGACGTACATTATATTATGTATATTATTATGTACATTAGCCATTAGCCGTTTAGTGAGGTTCTCGAAACTGAATGGGAGATTGTTGACAGTGATTGTGGCAACAAATGTATTGAAAAATCAGATATGAATTTATAACGTAAAATTAGGCGAATATTTCCAAGGTTGCAGATTGACAATGGTAATTGAAATGATGAGTTATGAATTGTGGCAAGTGTTTAGGGAACGCCTGTGTCACTCAATGAATTTGCATTTGTAACACGAGCGAAGACAACACTCTCACTCTGCTCTTTTGTCAACATGCAACAGCGATAGCCTGACTCACTCAACCGTGTCATTTATTTTGTCACACTTTTCTCCAACGTCTTTTTCCCCTTTGAATGCCTTTCAGAAAATACTCACCGTTACGGATAGGCTTTCTCATGTGGTTCATAGTCGAATATCGTATTAAATACGGAATGACTGTGGTCTGAACAAAGGCCTGCGAACTGTGATTGCTTGGCAACCGCGGGTGGGGGGTTTGGTTGTGGTAAAGAATTCCACTTCGTTAATTAAAGGTAAATCCTTGTAGCTAGGTGATTTCCAGGAAGGACAAGGAGTTCCCACCAAACTCCAAAGCCTCCCTGGAGAGCTGAATCAATGACTTGTGAGGGGTGATTTATTCGATGGCTCAGGATTAATCAGAAATGAATTATTTCGGGAAATGAAACAATTGACGCACGGACGCAAAAGTTCCTCTTCAATCCCCATCCTAATCCGCTTTACTTGTCTGTCTCCCCAACGGGGTCCGTGTCTGTAGTCTCTGGAACAATTTTTTGGGGGAGGGTAAAAGATAATAAAGAGCTCTGAATATATAGGAGTCGTTGAAAGGGGAAGAGGATGTGTAAATAAATATTTGATTCCCACTGTTTCACCTTGTATCCACGTTATGATTGTCTTTTGGTGTGGGGAGACATTGTTGGGAGACATCTCCCTGAAAGCTCTGTGAATTGGAGGGAGAGACAATAGATGAGTCCACGATGCTCTGCACCGGCACTTGAGCCGTGTGTTGGCTTTCTATGGAATGTCGGGGGATTCTTTTTGTTTGGCAGCTTTTGTTATTATTCATCCTTTAGCTCCCTCCTCGTTTTTTGGAGTGCTTTCGGGGGAGATGTCCTTCTGCTCAACATGAAGGGCTTCTAAGCAGCCTCTTCATTATTTTCATTCACGGTATTCACAATCATCACAAGTGCCTCACAGCAGGGGATCTCTGAACAGACTCCTGCGGCAATGTTTTCCGAACGGGCTTCTAGCATAATTATAATTATACACGAGTTAAAGTCAACATTTTTTATTATCCGGTTCACATGAAGGAAATGAGTAGGCTTTTCCACATATTTGTAACTTATATGTATTGTAATGTTCCTAATTGCAAGAAAGGTACAGATTTTTTTGTTAGTACAAATATACACATACAAGTATCTGTACTTTCTGCACATAGTTTCGACAGGCTATAGAAATGTGTGAGGGAAACGTATACATAAATATACTTTACACGTGCAAGCTGTAATACGGGAATGGCTGACTTGCTCACGTTACGTCCCGACACGCCGCAAATAATCCCTCAACTCCCTTTGGTTTTATCTTTGGTGGGCAAAATTCTCACGTACGCCCCGAACACTGAAGTCTCCCATGTCGTTCGCAAGTGGGAAAATAGTGGAAGAGTGCAAAAGTTAGACTTTGTTGCGGTGAGTGTTTTGGATTTGCTTTTGTACTGCATGGGCTTTGTGTGTCCGCAGACTGCAGACGATGACAGTGGTTAGAGAGCTCCACACGAGGGATCCAAGTAGCCGCCTGAGCGGAAGATTGGGAGTGTGGAAAAGCTTTTTTTGTGGCTGTGTAGTGTGTAAAGGAGTCATAATAATGAGAAAGAAAGGTGTACAAGTGGAATCCGTGGTTGTTGCAACCAAACAAATGGAACAAATAGAGCTAGAGCCTAACTTGCCTGGGTGGAGGATGAGAGCTGAACGGGCTTTGGAGCCCGAGTCAGTAATTGCAGGACGCGCTGCATATTGAGAGAACTTCTATTACGCTCTACTTTCCTCTACTCACACCGACCTTCTTTCACTTCTACTTCTCTCCTTCTCACATTTAGATGTCCTTGCCGGCTCTCTCTATTTTCTTTTTTATTCCCTTTCTACCTTATGTCGCTCGAACGTGCTCCGTTTATAGTTTTTCTTTTCCTCCGAATCTCTCTCTCTCTGGTTTTTGAATCAAAGGTTTTCGTCTTTTTCCCGCTTCTTTCGCCGCCTCTCCCTGTCTACTCTCTTTGGCCTTTACGCCGTCACTCTTTCCCCGTCTCTCCACCGAGTCTCTCCGGTGACTCCGTGATGGGGCTGGAGAGGAATGGATGTGATTGTTTTGGGGATGTATTCATGTTTTAATTCAATCCGTCCTGGAGCATGATCATAATCTGCATGAGAGATGAGTTGGAGACATGGGGAATTCCCCGTGTGTTTTCCCTCACAAGTGCTCCGGCTCCGTCTTTGACATGACATTTTCTCCTTCCTCTCTCTCTCTCTCTGTCCCTTTTTAGAAGCCATCAGCCATGGCAGAGTCCTTGTGTTTCTGACTCTCCTTTTTACACACGGCCCATGTGCTACCTTCTCTCTCTCTCCCTCAGCATCGTAAGAACATAAAGAAATCGCTGTAGGAGGTGAAGTTGACTATTTACGTGTGCTCTCTTTTCGACTCCGTTGATCCTTTTTTTATCCTATTGCTTTTGGCAACAAGATAAAGCAGAATAGTTTGAGATTTCCCCCCCCCCCATCTTTCTCTTTCTTGTGGACAAGATTTGACTGGTTTCCTCCCTTTTGTGGAAGCGGTGTAAAGTCTAGTGGAATTTAAAGACTTGTTCCAGGCACAACGACAAGGAGGGCCGGAGAAAGAGGGGTTGAGTGAGCTACAAAGGGAAGGGGCTAGCATGGGAAGGAAAAGAGTGTGATTGACATGAAGAAGAAGAAACAAAGGAAATATTTTTTTGAAGAATGAAAGGATCCCCGTAAGTGTTTTTCTCCGGATTGTGTCGCCCTTATTCTTTCCCAAAAGGATGGAAAAAAATCTCCAAAGGAGTGAATCGATCGTGGGAAGAATCTTTGTGATTTTTTTCCTTCCCAATTACCATAGTATTGCTTCGGCTAGGAAAAGGTATGGCGAATGGATATTGTTTTCATATTTTACCGTATGAAAAGAACATCAGGATTCCTTGTATTTGCGACTCTGATTTCTTTTTCTTATATAACTCTTTTCCCAATAGAAAATATACGCAGGTGTACCAGGCATATCGTCGTTTTTAGAATCATTTTTGACCAACTCACGTTGGAGCTTGCATGCAAAACTGGTCAAAGCTTATTTTCGTAATATCAAAATTGTCAATAATTTCAATAATAATTTCACATGCAGCGACATTGGTCAGCCTTCCTTTTAAGTTCCAGACCGAGTTGATCAGAAATGATTGTTAAATGGCGATTTACAAAATTCCTGCGATGGAAACATCCATCCTTTCTCCAGAGGAGAAAGTACGAAGCTTGTACTTTCTCCTCTCCTTTTTTGACCATGACAGGTGCAGACGGGGCAGGAAGAGTTCATTTTTCCCAGTAGTTGTTTCTGCGTCCATCTCCAGCCATTCTGGAGGCTTAGTTTTTCTATGAATACAGTTCATTCCCTCTTGAAGGGCTCTATTAGATGGAGTTGAAAGGGGGGAATTGTAGGATGGGGAAAGTGAGTGGGGAATGGTCTTTTAATCCTCTGTGTATGACTTTTGAACGGAGTTTTCTTCCTCCCGCTTCCTAATGTGCCCCCTACCAATCATTTGGCTATAAGGAGTGGTGTGTTTTATGAACATGTCATTACTAGTCTCCATGTACGTATAGGATTATCCCTACACGCCAGTTTTTGCTTCCTTCCTTCCAGAAAAGTGGTGGTAGTAGAGAAATGACGGTGTGGATGTGTTCATGAACTTATGGAGGAGCTCTTGGAGGAGCTGTGGAAGAAAGAGTCCTTGACCAAGCTGTCGCAATTCGTTGTGAATGTGAACACATGGAGTTTACGTTAATGGCTTGTTGCTCCAAAAATGCTTTTTCCTTCCTTCATATCGCACAAGTTTTTTCTCCCATTTGCTTTCTCTTCCCTCCCTCCTGTCTCTCACTCTCACTTCTCCCTTCATCTTTCTGTCGCTCTCTCACGCTTTCTCTTTCTGTATCTCCTTCCTTTCTTCCCATTTAATGTCCCTCTTTTCACCGCTTTGTCAAGTATGTGAAAGTCCCCGGCGAAGCCTTGCTACATGCAGACTTCACATCACCCTCTCTCTCTCCCGCCTCAACTACGTGTTTTTTTTCCTCCCGAAGAGTGGAACAAAGAGATTTTTTGGGAGTGTAAAAAAAGACCCTGTGAATGTGTGTCTGGCTCTCGGGGTAGTTCATCCGGAGTGAGAGGAGAGGACTCACGGACTGAAAGTAATGGAGAAGAGAAACATATGTCATTTCCCTAATTAAGGACAAGTATCAGAGGGCCGGGGAAAACCATTTTCACATCCACCTTCCCTCCGTCTATATGTACATACACTTTTTTTCTTACTGCTCCTGACACATTACACATGTATCCCGTGATTGTATATAGGTGTACAAATGTCTCGTTGAGAGTCCTACGTGCGTCACGAAGGCGCAGAATCTCATTGTCCCCCAGGTTGTTATAGCTTAATACACAGGGCTTAATGTCCTACATTACACTGGGCTAAAAACTTGTTGAGGATTTCTCCCAAGAAGATTTTCACTTAGCGCAAATATTAGGGGGAAAGTGACACAGGGAGTTTTTTTCGTATTTGAACGCTTTTCTGAAAGGAAGTCATTAGGTGGATAATAGAGATGAAGGATCCTTTCGTGTTATGGCAACTGTCATGTAAATCAGCCTGTAAGTTTCGTGTTAAAAGCTCATTGAGCTGAGAAGGTAGATGATAAGATGCGTACGTAAAGACGTTAGGAGAGAGGAGGAAAGAGGCTCCTCGCTCCTTCCTTTTGTGTGAGGAGGAAGGCGGAGGAGGATGAGGAGGAGAGGTTGGTGGGAGTAGTAGTTAATATTTCCCCGAGACTGGGAACATTAGCATGAAGCGTATGCTGGAGAAGCTTTTGAACTTGTCATTATGAATGCATACCGCATAGTCTGTCCTTTGGATCAAATGAATGTACATCTCCGGAGTTGTATCTTGAATGGCTAATAAGTCCCGTGTGCGCTCTCTCACCCTTCCCATTTGCTACAGTCGCCTTTCACTGGCTAATACTGGAAGCACTAACACATTCCTTTCTTCCTCCCGCCATATTTCTCTCCCCATGTGACTCTCTCTCTCTCTCTCTTTCTCTCTCTCTCTCGCTCTTTCTCTCTCCTCTACATCGCTCCTTTTCCTGGAAATGATTTGTAATACGAGTTTGCAATAATGAAAATTATCTAAGGGAGTATGGCTGGATATTAATGTGAGTGCCTTGTGTAAGGAAATTCCGTAGCGAAGAAATGATAATGTCTATATTACGCGACACTGCATTCTAACTTTCCAATTTCGTCTCCTAAATGATTCCGCTGTTTTTCCTTCCCAAGAAACTGCTTACTGTCACATTCTCCCTTGTAGCCCTCCACGGAAGTACAAGATCGCCTTTTTTTTTTGCTCATACAGTGTACAAGGAATTAGCAATCAAATGGGAACATTTCACTTGATTACCTTTGAATATATTACTGCGATACTAATAATGCTCTCACGTGGCTCACTATCGCAGTCCTGCCGATACGCAGACTTCCAGGCGGAGCTTTACATAAATCTCGCACATCCTACAAGGGGCTATTGCCCTCTTGGAAATAAATTCCTTGACGAATTTCAGTCCAGACTTCTTCCCATGGCTCGTATGCTGGGGGCAAATAGTCCAGTACATTGGAGGGAATGAAAAGATGAAAAGGCCAGAAACTGCGGATGTGCAACTTTGTGATCATTACAGTGGTACATGAGAGATCTTTCCCCAGACGTTTTTTTTGAGGAGGAGAAATTTGGTGGGTGGTTGAGGGTGTCAGTTCGGGGGGGATTCGGACTTTTGGGTGCACGTCCTGAGTGAATTTTAATGTGAGGTAATGGGACGGTGATACATGAGGGAGACGTGCACCTGGAGACTAAGTGTGTGATTAGGCCAAGATAACCGTGTTTTATTGACTCATCCAAAGAGCCCCGGCGAATAGAGAATCCCTTAAAACTTATCACTAATCGCAGTCGTAATTCCCCGTTTTTATCACAAACTCTCTCTCTCTCTCTCTCTCTCTCTCTCTTGGAATGGACCTCTCAAATGGACTACTTCTGGAGCACACCTTCTCCCTCATTCCCCAGCTCTCTGTCTTCCCATCTCCTTCACTTCAATTTCATGACTCACTAGCTGGCTTCAGTTTAGAGAAGGAGGCTCAGAAAGAAGCACGGGAATTGGCGGGGCTTGAAGGAAACAATGATGAAGTTGCGCGTATTAATCCGTAAATCTCTTGATAATTCCCCGGCTCACCTCCCTCCTTTCATGTTAGCGGGGATCTGCATGTCGCGGAGGAACAATTTTAGGGAATATCGCCCCTATTTTTCCCGAGTAATTTGGGTGCTGGCGGTTGGGAGCTGTCCGCCGTGATTCATGACTTTACACTCTTCCAAATATGTACTGATTTCCTTGGTGTGTAAATGGTACTTTTTTAAATGAATATGTTTTCAAATCCTCTTTGGAGGCATTGAAGCAACACATGTATTCCCTGCACGAGCAGGATGGTTGAGGGGAGGCTGGCAATTTCGAAAATTTTGACTTGATTTACATTAGCCAGTCGGCCGAAGAAAGCATTTGACTTTTTCATGCATTTTCGTTTGTGGTTTCTCTTTCCTGCATTTGCATACAATTTTTACCCACTGAGGGATATCTTGAAGAAAGTGGTTGGGGGAGTATTATGAGGAAAGAGGATTGATAAAAAGGGGTACTCATTGGGCTGCAACCGCAGATCTTTCTTAGGAGAGTGATTCTCTGTTGCGGTTCCAAGGGGTTTTCCCCCCCAAAAAAAGATGTGAGTGTAAGGGAAGCCGTCCTGGAGAGGGGGCAATGTGTAAAGGTACGTAAATAATCGTCCTCTTTCCCGTCAGCCTCCACCGTCGTGTGAGTGCGTGCAAGGAATAACTTCCGCCCGCAATGGCGGGTGAAAAGTTTTTTGAAACAGTCTCACTCTCTCCAAATGCTTTCTTTCCTCTCTTCCAAACTCTCTCTCTCATCTTGTCTCCATAATGCATTACTTCATTTAGAGCCCTCGTCGCCATGTACTTTCACATTCCCGCCCGTCGTCGCCAACCTTTCTCCTCCCCGCAAATGTGTAATACACACACCTTCATCCTCATTGCACTCCTCTCTCTATTGCACTCCTCTTTCTATTGCACTCCTCGCTCTTTCCCCTTCTCCCACTCACCTCCTCTTTCTCCTGGAGGGAGGAGGAGATGAGAAGAGAAAATACATGGACAGAGGCTCATTCAAAATGTTGAGGAGGGAAATGTGGGGAAGCAAGATGATTAAAGCATGTGTGTATATGTCACCCAAGAATACTGGGAGCATTATCGTTAGTTTTAATGAGAAGCCATCATCATCATGGTCGTCGTTGTAGGAGCCTAATATTAAATAGAATTGCACTGCTTTCCCTTCCCTTTGTTCTTCACTCTCCGCATCCCTTTCTTCTCTCCATCTCAGCTCCTCTCTCTCTCTTCTTTCACCTCTCACTGCACACACCTCCTCCTCTGAGAGGGAAGCTCAGAGACATTGTGACAGCCCGGGATATCCCACGGATTGAGGAGACGGAGGAGCTTCCTAATAGTTTGTAGCGTAATCCGAGATCTTCTTTTTTCCCCTCCCTTTGTGGCGGAAAGCGTCTGTTGTTTACTAGCATTTACCCATCCTCTTTTTGTTCAATGGACTGCAATATCTCCCTCATTCCCTTTATGCTCCTCATTCCCTCTCCTGCCCCCTCTCACATTCACTTCAATCTTGTCTCGTGGACAATTATTGTCTCTTTATTTTTTGTTCCTGGGGGTTTTTCCTCTTCCAAAAAAGGACTTTGCACGTTGTCATTCACTGACATTGTGACCACGATAAAAAAAATTTAATTGTCCATGCCCTTTCTGGGGTTCCATAAGGTTTTCGAAAGGGAAAGTCAAGGAGCAGGTGGTTGGATTCTTACATGCATTTATTAATAGGAATGTGATCGTAAAGTAAGTGCAGAGTTTTTTAATGGAAATTTTGTTGCTCCTCCACTTCGGAGCGAAAAGTTGAGGATCTCCTGTGTTTTCACTATCTTTATTAATCTTTCACCATTCTCTTTCCCTCCTCTCACTTCTTCCCTTCAATCTCTTCTTTCTCCCCCTTCAACGTTTTCTTCCCGGGGTTTTTACGACCTTCATTTAGTGGAGGGATAGAGACGGCGCCGACATTTAGTGGTACGAAGTACAACAAAAGCCATGTCGGAAAAGCGGGCTTTGGCACACCTTTTATGTTGACATGAAAACGGAGAAAGCAGTAATGGCTGGCTGAGGTTGTAATTCCAGTCCACGTGAATCCAATCCCTCTTCCTCCTGTCAAGACACTGGGACGGGGAGGATTTTCATTAACAAGTGATACTTAAGGAAACTTTTTCCCTTTCACGCTCTCCCTTTGTGTAATAATTACACTTTATTTTGTCACTTCCCCTCCATTCATAGGAGGAATGGAAACCACCAAAGGAGACTACGGCATTGTCTACCAATCCTCAGACCTTCTCCATTTCACTCCTCTGCGTCTTTGTGAACATTTCTCTATCTCTCTCTTTTGCGGGAAGCAAATGTTAATGCGAGCCATCAAGGTGGGGAATGGCCGGAGAAGTAAATAGCGATACGCCCGTAAAATAACAGTTGGCTCCACTCTCTCCTCCCTCCTCCCGTCTCCACTTGAGGTCCTCTGGATAGTAGCATTTATTGTGTTCACAATGTTTATATTCTTGTTCAATGACTTTGCGTGTCAAGTCATTCGTCAATTTTATTGCCCGTTAAATTTGCCTGGATCTTGATTATTGTCCTCTATTATTATTAAGTGGCTCTCGTGACGTGGTAATAGCTCCTAGCCAAGCAGTAGAAAAAGGTGGGGGAGAGTGTCCTTTTTGTTCCCGAGGAGGCACGTAATGTGTTGTGCGGTAAAAGTGTGTGGGAGGGAAAGAGAAAGAGAGAATCGGAGATAAATACAATCAGCTAGACTTCCCCGAGCTTCGTGAGTTGGTGAGATGAATTCCGGGAAACAACTCACACCTTTGGGGGAGAGCCTTACGTGGAGGCGAGGAGGATAAGAGAGCAGGAGAAAGTCAAAGAGAGAGAGAGAGAGAGAAGAGAGGGCAAAGAGGGAGAGAGAGAAGAGAGAGCAAAGAGAGAGAGGGATGCGTGTTCGCCTTTCCCTAAACATATGTACCTACTAATCATGTAGGACTGTAAGGGCTTGTGTAATGTTTACTCAGCGTTTTGTATATACTTTTTCCTCTGCCTGGCGCTCCGACCTCAGAGGAGCGACAGGAAACTAAAGGTTGTAGACGTCAAACATAATTAAGTGATTTGTCACTTCAGGTCGCTGCTCTTCCCTCTCTCTCTCTCTCTCTCTCTGACTTTCTCTCTTCCTCTCTCCGTCTCTTTCACTACACCAGCCACTCTCCCTCTCCCGCCTCCTCCCTGCTCATACTAATGGATCTCATTACACTTGGACTTAATACTTTTAAAAGTCCTCACACTTCCTTTCAGGTGTGTATGTGTGGTAAAGAGAGAGAGACTTGCACTTGACGTTGGGCTGAAAAAGACGGGAGCTCCCACCAGTGCGAGGAGGCTCTTACGTGAGAAGGGAGAAGTCGGTAGGAAAGAGGATCTCCTCGACTTTTCCTTGTTGTTCCTCCAGATAAAGGCTGGGGCTCATTAAATGGATTAGAGTGTTTCGGGAATAGCCAAAATCATTTCTAAATAAATAATCAATATAGTTCCTTGATTCGTTTATTGGTGGTACGCACCAGCTGAAGATTACCGTCAATATAATTACCTCCCTTCTGGATGTGCTTTCCTCCAATGGGTTTTTTTTGAACCACACTAGGAAAGGATGTGAAGCCATTTACTTGACTGCTCTCCTTCTTACTATCTTCTGTCCTTGTATGTAAGCTTTCACTTTCTTCCCCACATCCTCCTCCCAGGAATTTCGGTGAGAGGGACTTCTCTGTGGTTGGAACACAATCGATATTTCATAGGTGCGGGAAGGGTGTAAATTCCCTGTGAATCCAGTGGGTTACGCTATACCAGAGGAGGCTCGTGCGCATTTTACAGGTGCTTGGAGCACTCTCTCCGAATCTCCCACCTTTTCTCACCCTATTACTTGTCTAGGAAAAAGCTGGAGGGGAAGGATTTTTTTATCACCATTGTCACCATCGGGCGAGGGAGGAAGTGGGCGATCGTTCAAAAGCACATTTATTAGGATATCTGTCCCAACCAGCTCATTCTCGTCCTATTGTGACAAATATATTATTTTCTCTCCCTGGGCTGCACTTAACAAGAGTGGAAGGAAAGTAAGGGAAAGGGCCAATGTTGAAATGTGGACTGATGTGGTAGAAAAATTGTGACATTCCAAGCTGCCCCGTGAAATTCTTCTTTCCGGGCGGCTGTTGCGTATCTTCTTTCTTAGGATTTGTATGTACAAAATGTACAACTAAGACTTGTTTGTTCCCAAGTGTGGTCATTTGAGCCCCGGTGTTTCTGGGTGTGGTTCCTCTTGGGCTCTTCTCGGAATTTTGATCCAATGTAGAAGTGTCGAGTTTCATGGGGCTACTATTAAAGGTGACATAATTGTGGATGAGCGTCCGTCTGCTCCGATTCGCTCCCTTCGGACGTCAGGTGGATTTTCTTTTTCTGATTTCTTTCACTTGGAAACTCTCCGATTCCAGAATGTTGCTCGCATCATCCACTTTTCGTTGCTTCGGGAGAAGCAGCTACCAAAACCTTTACTTGCAAATAGCTTACGAAATATCCCGGTATGTAGAGGATACAATGGGCGGTGATGAACCTACAAGGATGTGTATATAACGGAACAATTAAAGGCTGGGGCAGTAGGAAATTATGAAATGGCGAGCAGAGAGAAAGTGTTGCCTTAGATTTGGACTAGTGGGCAACTGTGCAAACGTGTAATTAAAGAAAATTGTGCTTCCCTAGTTTTTTTGCACTAGTGTGGCCAGTTGAAAAGAGTAATTTTTGGTATGTCATAGACTTTGCTTAAAGGCGCTGTACATACCTTTGCTGTATGTATTTCTGTCGGAATTTGTGAGTTGGGTCCAGATTTGGACGGTGGATAGAGCCTATTCCATGACCGTGTAGTTCCTCGCTCTCGTGTGTTTGCAGTCCTATTAGTAAAAGCTACATGTGTTCCTCCTTCTGCTGAGTTGGCGTCGGCAGGGGTAATTTGGCGGTGAAGTTGTACTTCCCTGACCTTGTTTGCGGCAAGTGTGTCTCTGAGAGTCTTCCACTCCTTCTTGTCTCTGTCTTTCTCCCTCTCTCTCTCTCTCTGTATGTGTGTGTGGAGTAGGAATGGAAGAAAGTAAAATCCGGAGGTATTCTCCCTTCCCCGGCCAAAGGAGTTGTGTCTTCCTCCATGCCGTCTTCTTCCTCCTCTTCTTCCACACCTGCCCAACCTTCACAACTTTTTAATTCAAGTGCGACGCCCAGGAACATTGTTGTTGTTCTTTCTGCTTCCTCCTCCTCCTCCTCCTCCTCCCCCGCCTCCACTTCCTCATCTTCTTCCTCGTGCGCTAATAGTTCCAATCATTCACAGAAACCGCTAGTCTCTCCCACTCAATTACAACCGGTTCCGCTCAAAGAGTCATCATCAGCAGCCTCCAATCCTCCAATCGTAGGCAACAGCGCGTCTTCTTCTCTGACCAACAACTCATCTGCTCCTTCCGAAGTGAAAAAGGTTTCTCCAGCCTCTTACTCTCCTCTATTTTTTTCTACTCCGCATGATTGTTTTTGTCTCTCTGCCGCATGTTGTTTCACGTTCTCTGGTTCTTCTTCTGACTTGTGATTCCCGCCTTTGGGGTTTTGCATCGTCCCCGAACATTGTGCGCCTGTACATTTATTGTTTTTCCGAGTCCCGGCATTAACAGCAGCTTTTTATTTACATTGGTTTTGCTTGTAATGAACTAATTGTAGCAACCATCTGTATCCTGGCTTGTGTTTGACATCGGTGTAGTGTGCGTGTGATTTTCCTGCGCAATCTGACAATTAATACGTTTCAGACATCCTTGGCATATGTCAAAGTACGACTAGAAAGTCAGGGGTGTGTTAACGGATGTAGGAAATCAATCTAAGAAGTTGAAAGTTTTGAAAAAAATGCAAATCCTGGAAAGCCGGAAGAATTTGGAAAGCTTGGAGCTATCATCACCAGTTAAATGGCTGTTCATAGATCATCTCTCAAGTCCTTTGAGTAAGTTTTGTCCAACTTTTTGGAGAAGCAGTTCTTTGTAGAGGAACACGTCTTGCCTTATCTTGTCTATAAATTCTGGGATGAATCTCTCTTGAAGAATTCCCTACAGAAGATAAAGCGATGTGCGTATGTGTTTTGAAAGGGAAATTCCTTTTAGGTACTGCGTACTGCCCATATATGCAGAAGAGATCTCTTGCAGAGATTGTAGAGTAGCCACATTGTTTTGGCTTCATGTTCACCTGAGTGGGTCAGCTTAGTTGGGATTGTTTGCATTAGGAATCAGAGAGAAAGTTGCTTTCTCCCCTGTTTTTGTTTCTCTTTAAGGTTTTGAAGCCTTGGTGATGTGTAATACGGGGATAAGAGATGACTTTCGGGCTGTTCCGGAGTTGTTTTTTAAGAGCGCTCGTCTCTCTCTCCGCAGCACTCTGGCTATTTAAGCACATATTGCGAAGGCTTTTAAATATTTAGTTGGAGACGCTATAGCACTGCAAGGACATAAAGGGGTAGGGACGAAATTCATAAAAATGTTCAATGGTGCTTATTCTTCGGAGAAAAGCTCCTTTCTATTTAGCAGGGAGCATTAAGTTGTGAAGTTGTGAGCAGAGGCCTCTGTATGCGTAGTACACCTAATTCTAAGCTTACACAAACACATGCCAGAGAAAAAGTTTTTTATCCCCATCAAATTTGTATTAGGTATAAAAAGCCCTTCTATCTCCATTGACTTGTTTTTGCTCCCCAGCGGCAGTTTGCTCTAACGTATCTATAGGACGAAAAAAGAGGGAACTGGAAGATTCTATTGTGCTCCTCCGTCTGGCTGGTACTATAGCTTTTATTGTATTCAATCGAAGCCCTTCCGCCTCCCTCAAACTGCGGCAATCAATGTTACGATGCTGTCGAATCTGTGATGGGATCCGTGTAGTATGTCGAGACCGCATCCGAGACTATTTACATGAGTTCAATACATTTTTCGGGTCGTATACATTTTAGTGAAATGCATAGGAGAGAGAAGGATGCCATATTTTTTTTTATTCTCCTTGTTTGCTACGTGGATTATTTGTTCATTTACTACGCTTCGGGCTGTAAAAGGATCTTTTTTGTAACCCGACAGGCAAATAGCCTTTTTAGAGCGTCATCAATATTTTTGCTCCGAGTCAGCGCTTTTTGTTAGCTTGTAAATGTGGCTTTCACAGGGACTTTTAAGCATGCCAGTTTCACCCATTCAAATTCTCTGTATAAACCATTTCCCGTCCCGTACAGGCATAAATCATCCCATTTCGTGGAACACCTATTTTTGGAGAAATAATTTTTTTAATAAGATCTTGTAATACGCTGTATTGTTGTTTCTGCAATGAAATGTTTGTCTACAGATATGTAGCATGGTGCATGTGGTTTCATCTTTGACTTAACCCTCTTCTGCTTTGCTGGTGTAACTCACACGAATGAATTAATACTTGAATAGAAGTGAAAAAGCCCTGCACCAATGGAAATTGTGCGGCAATGATTTAATCCCGCTTTTTTGTCTTTTGAAATTACAGGAGAAGGACGGAGTGAAGAAGAAGAGGAGCAAGGAAGGTACAGTGAAGAATTTTCCTTTCGTTTTTTTTTTGGATTTACATGCGTATAACAATAATAAAAGATTCATACATACACATGCATATATGTACGTTCCTATAACGTGTGAGCATGTATATTGTGTTTGTGTTTGCTCCATCTGATTTTTTTTACAACGGTCAAGAGAATTTTTGTTTGCTTTGGTTGATTGGGAGTTTTTTTCTCTCTCATTTTTTTCTCTCGTACTGGCACGGGTTAAGTGCTAGCACACAGTCCCGGTACGTACACACATGTGGTGCAGACATAATAAAAAGCTCTATACCTTTTTTGGACCTGTATCCGCGGGAGAATATGAGGGAAAGTGAGAAAAAAAGAAGTGGTGGAGGAGAGATGGCGAGGAGAAACTAATTGAAGTCGTTCCTTGGTGTGTCTGTGGGAAATGGCTGTGGTGTGCGGGAGGCTCACCTCCCGAGTGCTCTCTCTCCCCTTTCCACCTTTACCCCAAACATCCCTTTTTTCCTCCCATTCTAATGACTTGTAGGCATGGCAGACGTTTGTGAAAAGTTTTTTTTTTATGCCCTTTGATGAAAAGCAGAGGAATTTTAATTGCGATTCTCAATTGTAAATTCAAGACTGCGAGAGACATGTGGGTTGTAAAGAGTATTGTTGGTGCAAAAGAGAGATTGAGAGGGGGAGAAAGAGAGAGAAAGGTGAAGGAAAAAGCGGGAGACTCCAAATGTGGAAGAGAGAAAGGATAGAGGTCGTGGGAATTGGACGATGTGTATAGACATATTTTTTCGAGGAGATGAAAGGAATAAGGGGATTTTGTAGGAGAGGAGAAATGTGGAGAAAGGCGATGTGTGTGTGTGTATTTGCCTCATTGGTGCTTGTTAAAATTTTCATAACGGTCCTTCCACAGTATATATTAGATGGATTTTCCCCGGCTTACTCAACTCCACGAGCGAGTGGCTGTGTGAAGGTAATTGGGAGATAGATTTTTTTTTTACTCCAGAAAATCTGCAATAGATTACCTTTTGCTTCACTTCATCTTCCTCACCCTTTCTCTCTCTCTCTCTCTCTCTCTCTCTCTCTCTCTCTCAAACCACACTCATGCTATGGATTTTCATCTCTTTCTTTTTACTATTCGTTATTGTGTCTATTGTCTTTGCCCTTTATTTTACTTTTCTATGTCTTTCTCTTCTCCCTAATATCCATGCGTGTTCCTTCAGAGACGCGAAATTTTGCTGTCTCCATCGTTGATACGTTGAAATCCAAAGGGTTTTTTATTGCAGAATTTTTACCACAACAAACTTTTTTGCTGTTCAGTTCTTCTTTAAGTAAATGCTCACAATTTGCGAAGGTGCAAAGGATTTTGGATTTTCCAAGGTTTTATAGATCAAAGTGAAATGTCAGATGGTGTTCTATTATTAATAGAAACAAGGGGATGTTAGGGATGAGCAATAAGCGTCCGTTGTACGTTGTGAGCGGTCATTGGCACTTTCTCCCGTTTGACGTGTTCCTTACCCCCTGGGAATAGGAAGGGAATTGTGTATTTCTTTGGGTTAAAATTTGCTCTGGTGGAGTGATTGACAAGTAAAAGGCTAAATTAGTAGGTTTGTATCAGTGCAAGTGGTTTGGGCATTGCTCAACTTTTTTTTATCGGCACAAGTGTGAGGTTCCTAACTACTTTCCCACGTGTTCCCCTGGGAGAACGGAAATTTCCTTTCTTCCATCTCTCTCCTCGCGCCTTTCTTTCCCTTCCTACATCCCTGGTTTTTTTTTTATATATATCTCTCCGTCGGCAAGTATGAAGGAGCGGAGGAATAAAGTCGGAGCTGGGTAGTATAAGGTCCATTGAATTTAAGTCCCTTGATGTGTGTAGGCTGTGGAAGTTCTTAAGGCGAGTGGATATAGTCCAGAGCTGAAAGGGAGTATTTTATTTGGCAGATTGGAAAATTCTTTTTTCTTTCTCTTGTCTCTCTCTCTCCCTCTCCCTCTCATTTCTTTGTGCATCCTGTCGAAGAGAAGCGGATAAAAAAAAACTTAGGCCTTGTGGGTTATTTTTATAGCAAATCGTTGTTACGAGGGCTTTCAGATTGACCGTAAAAGGGTTTCATGTTCTTCTCCGACGTCTTCTTCTTCTTCTCCTCCTTCTTCTTCTTCTGCTTCTTCACTTGTTGGCCGACTTGCCGCCATTCTTTCACCTGCTTTACCAACATATTCCTTCATGGATCTATTTTTTATACCATTCTCCCATTCTCTCCCCTTTTGTTTTCTCTGTCGGCGTGTGAGCTTGAACAGTCCCTGTATTATTCCTTCAACCCTTAACTGCAGGAACCCAAGTCGGGTTTATTCCCATTTTTCGTTTTTTGGTTCAATAAATGCATTTTTCATGGTTGGGAATCCTATGTATTTGTAGCGGGTACAACGGCACACACAGCCCCAAATTCTAACGCCACTATATTATCACAGGTTCCTAAATATGGTCATTTTTTTTGTTTGAATGACTGCGCCACCTTGTATTATACTAGACGTGTATACTGTGTACTGTGCTGGGACTGATAATGAACTGAATTCCTCTGTTTGAACATGTCAGTTCTTATGTACAACTTTTTTCTTTGAACTTTGGAGATATAATTTTGGAGATAAACGTATATATCCGTTTTGATGAATTGCGTTTTTGAAGAATGCGGATCGTTTCCACCTAAATGTTTCTGACCGTTGTTTGTTCTTGTTTCTTTCTTTTCCCGATCTCTCGCTGCTGGCTCTGCTGCTACTCTGTGACGCATTAAACTTTTCTCTTGAACTCTACCCACCGTTTGACATTTTGTAACGACGGCTTGTGCAACGCTTTGACGTCGCGAACACTCTTGACGGCGCTTGTTGAACAAACTCGTAACTAAACCTGGAATCCCTGGCTGTGGGAAAACTTTTTGCAAATTTGTCCTCTACCACCCAAATTGACACCCACGCTCACTTGTGTTTGGCGGACATGCAAAATGTTTTGAACACGACTTGTTGACTGGGAATTCTTGTTCCAAAAAAACTGCTCTTTTCCACCCCCTCGAATTCCCCCCCCCCCACACCTTCTTATGCTCTTGGTGAGTGACTTCAATTTAAAATTGAAAACTATATTTTTTCTTTCTTCTTCTGTCTCTTGCTAGCAAACTGTATTATTCGTCCCGAAGTTAGCATTACCTAAGTGTATATTTGCATTTTGCCTTTCACCAGTTGATGTCTTTTTACCCCTTGTGTGTTTTTCGCGGAGCCAAGCGCAATTAGGAGAATGATTTTTAGCTGACCAAGGATGACATCAAAAGCACATCTTTGACTCTGTTTGCTCCAAGCTACTCTATTAAACTCTATGTCTATGCATACGTCCTTGTTGATGTTGTTTGTCCTCCTCATAACCCTTGGTAATTTGTAATGGATCGTACAAAGCAGGTCTTTTGATCTTTAATTCAGCTCCATTTGCTCAACAAACATTTTGGAAAGCTCCCCAGGCCCAGCAGACTCTCGCCACTCACAAGGAATGTCCATGCAGATTAGAATGCTTTGAAGTTCATGAAAAAAGAAGTTATCTTTGTAAAGGCCTGCGTACTAATTCACGTGAATAAGCGCTTACCCAATGCGTTTTTGATAACCATATATGGATTTCCCGTTAAGTCATTCCATAGCAGACCAAGTTTCTTTGAGGAAAAGCTCCAGTAAAGGAAATGAGAGGAATTCCGCTAATGGCACTTTTGGAGACGTCGCATGAGTAAAATAATTAAGGGATTGATTGAAAAATACATTCATAACATATCCGCATTACACAATGTTCGTTGAATTCAGGCCGTAGTAGTCAGGCCGGGGGAATGGCGTATGCATGCGCTAGGGAGAATATTAAATACGTGGCAACGTTTTCATGCTCGGATGAGCGAATCCATCATGAGACCTAGTCAACTGCATCTTTTCACATCTCTTTGGAGTTATAAAGCATGAATTTGGAATAATTATCAAACATTCACAGAGCATCCTTACATTGAACACATACTCCACGATTTCCCTCTTTCTCTCTCTCTCTCTCTCTCTCTTTCTCCCTCCCTTTTTCGTCCCTCCGAAGTGAAGGAGAAGCTTCTGGAATGCTAAATGTCTGGTTAAGAAGCAATGCAGTCGTGCATGAACACACGGGGTAAAAGGCTCTCATAAGTGAATTGAATATCGTAGGATTTTCGCTCAGATTTATTGAAATCCTCGTCCTACATAAAAATATTTCTACATTTCCCATTCCTTCCCAATGTTACGTGCATGTGCATATATGTATAGATATTCATAGTATTGGAAATGCACGCAACTATGTATCTAATTGGGAACGGAAGAGATAGGCAGGAGGGAAAGGAGCTTTCAGTTTCTCTGGTCTCCACTTACATCTTCGATTTTAGTCTTCAGCTGTACTAATTGACAGGCAAAGTAGGTGACGTGAGACACGGAAATTGGGGAAAAAAGCAAGAGAATTTCCCAGACGTACTGTATGATGATGGTAAATTTTGGTATGGATAAAAATGGGTGAACTAATGTGTTTTTGACTTTGAACAGACTTGCTGAACAACCCCTCAGTTCTGATCGAGGGCGTCCTCTTTCGAGCGCGATACCTAGGGTCCACACAACTCGTCTGTGAAGGTCAACCGACCAAAGCCACAAGAATGATGCAGGCGGAGGAAGCCGTGTCCCGCATTAAGGTATGACCTCTCATTTCCCCGTTTTTTCTCTCTCAATGTTTCACAAAGTAAACCAGTCTATATTTCTGCAACATTAAGTTTTAATGACAAAAGATATGTATATAACACTTGATCTAACATATTACACAAAAGAGTAGTTAAAAGTCAATACGGCAAGAATAATTCCCATCGTTGAGGTATGATAAGGGAAAGTGTAGGTGATTTCTGGGATTTGGGAGAGGCGAAAGAGATATTTTGTTGTTTGCTGCGGGAGGTGTGTGTAGTTGATTGTGTTAACATTTGGTTCTTGATTTACTTTTTTGTACGAATTTATATACGTACTCGAAAATAGCCATTTATTGGTTCCATTCCATTCGTTTCAAGTTGTAGCGTGTTTGAGAAGCCGTAGGGATCTATATCTGTTTGAGATAATGTTTATTGTTATGATTAACCATTTGGGACAATGATAATCGAAGTAGTAGAGGTAACTGCTTGCTGTGCGCTGCCTTCTACCCCCAATCAATTGGTTCTTCTTGTCCTTCTCCATCCCATTGTAATTGTATTTAATTACCTAATTAAGTAGATCTTTGTATTCCACCACACCAATTTTCCACTGCGGTTTTTTCTCCCATTTCATGTCCACAGACGACGTAGTAATACGTAAATACTTGTCTTTGTATATCACTCCGATGCATGATGGATTCTCATGGAATCACTGCCCTCTTCATCTCTTCCCCTTTGGTTTCTTTTCTTTTTCCGTCATTCTTTTTTCCCCCTTTCCTCCGTTGGAATGAGATTTCGTCTTGTGATTCTGTTTCCTTTTACGTTTTCGGTGACCTGGATGAGACCATGTTCATCTCTTTGTATGAGTAAAGTATACCAGCGTCTTCTATCTCCTTGTTTGGCTCAATCACAAATTTTGTTTATAGTTCTGATGCATATTGTGCATATTGTATAAGCCCAAAATCACTGTTTGGAGTTATTGGTTTTACAATAGCAACTTAAAGCGTTTATTATGATTGTAAGTAGTAAGTTACGGTGAGAAAGGCCAAAAGCAGAAGTTTCTAGTTTGTGTTTATTTTTAAATTATTGTAAAATTGGATTTTAAATGTAGTGCATATAGACAACATGGTTGTTCGTATCAATTTGTTAAAGTTCGACGCCCTGATGCTGTCGAAGTTTAATACGAAGGAGCTCACATAAATTGTGGTTCTACATGTGTACATGTACATTGTACATACATAAGCGTTTTATTAGTTTTGATGAAAACTTCGTGGATATGCACATAATAACAAATGGGGTCCGCTTTCCCCGCATTTACAGAGTGAAATCTAGCACAGCTACAGTGTGAACGTATTTTTAAGTATGTCATTTGGTATTGAAGTTAATTGAATTCAGCGTTGTATACCTAAATGCTAAATTTTATTTATATTTTTATATCAATTGAACATTTCGATTTTTTACTGATCATTTGTGACAACTGAGCATCAGAGGAGTTGATAAAATTTATACGTTGAGCTGTCCAAAGGTTTTCTTGATGTTTTAAGCTGGCAAAATCTGCATTCATTTGCATGATGTGGACAACATGGCAATCATGGAGCAAAAGATTATTGTTTAAAAAAGAATAAAATGTTCACGAAAGTTTTTATTGTTGCTGTGTAGTACAGTATCCCTTGTCGTAGCCCGTATATTGGAGCGCATGAACATGTAAATGAAAGCTGCGGATTTTTTTGTATATTTGTACAGGTAAAGTGATTAGGGAAATCTACGATTGTACACCCATTCCGTCCTGTAAAATTGTAACAACTCTCTACTTAAGCGCAAGTACAAATGTAAATGTACAAATGTAAATTCAAATTAGGTAATGCAAATTAGGAATTTGTAGACTTTTTCTGTCGGAGCTTGTTGGTAAAATATTGTGTACTCCTTAAAAGCTTCTCCCTAGCATACCCCGAAAAACTGAGTGGATCCAGGGGGGGGTGTCCTGGCCCTGTTCGGCCTTCGGCCGGTCAGGGGGTGTCAACCCTGCCATCGAAAAACCAGGCTGACACCCCCTGTCGGCCGAAGCCCAGGGGGGTGTCCGTATATTAGCGTATACCAGTTTTTCGGGGTATGCTCCCTAGTTTTGTTTTTATTGTCAGTAGTCCCAAGGGAATGTGATGAGTGTCCATCAATCCAAGAAAAGTGCAGATTCTCACACGTGATTGAGCTCTATCAACCTTTGATGTCATGTAAATTCATGGGTTATGGCATGCGGTGACGAGCCATTTTTCGAATTTCTTCCCCATGATTTGTTACTTAGTCAAAAATTTTAGAAACCTGAAATGTCTCCATTCCTTCTTAATTTCTCGTTAATGTTCGATTACGTCCGTATTCGTGACTTCAGATAACGTCGGTACAGTATGCATAATACGAAAGTCATGCATGTAAACGGAGTAAGTCCGTTTAAATACTTTGTGGAGTCACTCTCATTGTAAATATTATTGTGATAATATCTGTACAAAAATGTTATTTACTAAGACTTTCCTGTAATATTCATAAGATATCGTTAATCTTACCGAGAACTGCATTAGTTTACATATGACTGTTAAGCTGTAATTATTGTCAGAGTCCTATAGTTTTGTAAATAGTGTGAATACTTCTAAAGTTCACTCTGTTATTTTGGTTGGCCAGGTGCTGATAATGTAAATTGGAAAAGAACTAGGATAAGATGGGTGATTGTAAAAGCCAGTGATAGAAAAAGCCATTTATACATATGTATATATACATATAATTAATTTCAATAGCACTTTGAAGTATAGCTTATGCACCAAATGCATTCCACTAGTGCAGGATTTAAATAATAATTTTATGCATGAGAGTATGCAAAACTTGTTTTGTGGCAAGTCCAAATCCAAGTGTAATCCCTGGCTGGACACACGCGTCCTCTAGCACCTTATGCATATATTTGTATACGGTAAAAGCGGTCACCGATTTAATTTGTCTTTTAAAATCTTTTTCTTTTCTTTGAAGAACCTACTTTCTTATAAACTGTTTGGATTTGCACAAATTTAGAATTTGACGAAATTCCTTTTTGTTCCGTTGGCTTTCGATGTCACTTGAATTTAATGGGAAGTAAGGTTTGAAGCAATCCCTTGTGCACTGATGCTCCTTCCGCAGTTCACTGTCGAAGGGGATGTCAGAGGAGAATTTTTAGTAACGCATGAGCCTTTTCGGAGACGTTGTCCCTTTCGATTGGCATTTTGAATGACATCCACGGAAATTTCCAGTTTTGTAGAATGCGTCACTGTAGCCAGCTTCAAAGGATATGCTTTCCTTCAGAAGGAAGAGACGCAGGCAGGGCGTCGTTGGTGGAAGCTTTAACGTAGGCTTTACATTTAGTTGAAGCGAGTGGATGTATAGTTTTGTGAAGAGATGTGAATAGTGAGTGGAGGGACAGGCTCCATTGTTTTGGTAGCCCAGAGAAAGGAGAGAAAGAAAGTTTTAATAATGCGAGAAAGACTTTTGGAAGAGGGAGCTTGTGAGGGAGGAAAATATTGTGAATCAGAGGTTTCTCTTATCTTGTGGTGTGCAGGCCCAGGCCAACCAAAATGGTAGCGTATGTCAGCTTTCTTCTTCTCCTCCCACATCGACTGAGCCTCCACTTCCTCCCCCTCCCCCTCCGTCGACAAAGGCCCTGAGCCCCTACAGAGGCCAGGCCGAGAGCAACAGCTACACTGACTTTGTGTACACGAACCACATGTCGTCAAGCCGAAGAGAAAGTGAGGATACAGGCCATGAGGAGGAGGATGAGGGAGATTCCGATGAGGAATCCATTGATGAGGAGGATTATTTCAGGCGGGAGAGAAACCCCGTGCCCACCACTTTAGCCGAC
This sequence comes from Disparrhopalites patrizii, assembly GCA_034698585.1. NCBI lineage: Eukaryota > Metazoa > Arthropoda > Collembola > Symphypleona > Sminthuridae > Disparrhopalites > Disparrhopalites patrizii. The sequence continues at coordinate 79,973 of JAQGBT010000070.1, forward strand.
TCCCTCGTCCTTGACGGGGTTGTGGTGAACAGTGCTGAGGCTAGTCTGGGAGGGGGTGAGGGGAGAGCCTGTCTGGGGCTGTCCTCGCCCCAAGAATTGTCAGCACCACCCTCCATCCTCCCGGCATTCAATGCCCTCCCCGGCACTAATAGCGTTGTCAATAGTTTACCTCACCTGAGTCCTCCCTGCGGCTCCGCACTCCCTGGCACCATGTTCCGCCTTCGCTTTGTCGGCTCCCTGGAGGTGGAAGAGGAGATGGGGTCGGGCAAACGACGGAGGAAACGAACCAAGAAGACCATGGTGGAAGAAGCCGTTCTCAAGTTGAAGGTGGGCCGTGTGCTCTTAAAAAACCGTAAACTACTTCATCATCAACCAAATGTCCTTATAAACATGTCAACTTTACAATTATCATTACAATACTTTTTATTACTCTCTTCTCTCTTTCATCTTCTAATCTCCTCCCATCATTCATTCTTTCGCCCAATCTCTTTCATCTGTTCTTCCCTTCTCTCTTCGTCACCTCTTCCATCTCTTTCTTCCCTTTCTTGATTTCTCACATTATTTTCTATGTATACCTTTGCCATGTTTCGGTTGCCTTTCACCGCCCTGCTCGCCTTCTATATCTCTCTCATTTCATAGCAGCATGCCTTTTTCGGTTGTAATTTTGCGTGACTAATGTTAGACCTCTCTGTGTAGACTTTGACATGGATCAACTTTCCAATATGTAATGACGATTCCTTCAAGAATAAATGTTTACCGCCGTACGAGTAACTGTGTGACTCTGTTATGTTCCCCCCGAATTGTTCCCAATTCTACCTGTTTGTTTTGTCACCCCCGACCAACCCCCTGTACGTTGTGCTTCTCCCTGCTCTTTTAATGCTCAACTGCAAAATAAAACTTGTATGTAATGATCTGCAGATGGCCTGTACTTTGTATGTTGTGGAAGGCATTGTTGGATGTACCCATTTTCTTTGTAAGAAAGAGCCCAAGCAGTGTCAAAAGATTTTATTTGTTCTCTTGTTTACATTTGTACCCTACGCGGATAGGAAGTATTATTATTTATGTATAAAAAAATACTACTCTAGTTCAACGGCACGGTTTCGCTGCCTGTGGTGTGAATACAAACAGTGTTGGCGTGTTGGCTTTGTATGACTTATTATACACACGCTTTCCCACATCCGATTTTACTTGAGGAGGTGTGAATTTCCCCCCGTGATAATATGTGTTAGAGCCGTGACTCTCGTGGCAAATGCTTTTTGATTGAGTAACTTAAATGCTCAGTTAGGTACAACAAAAAAATACAAGCTGGTTGATTTTGGACAACAAGGATTTTTGATAAGATTAAAAGTAACATTTCTGGATTTCATCCGAAAGTTGTAGAAGTAAGGGGAACTCACAGTATTAATAATTTTGGCGATGAAACACACATAATTATGACCATATGACCTTTTCGAATCCTTTTGGACAAAGCTAGCGCAGTAAAACTATTCTCAAAACTAGTCTCACTCCCCTACACACATGAATGAATGTAAAAGGTTTGTATGGAAAGAAGTATTTTAAGAGAAATGGAATATTTTTTTGTGTCCCTTTTTTCTTACTTGCTGCGTTGGTTGATTCCTCCTTCGTTGGTTTCTTGTACATTGATTGTGTATGTCACCCTTGACAACTGATCTCTCTCTCTCTTTGCTGCTCATCCATTCATCCATCTATTGCTCCATTCATTGACCAACGCCTCTAGTCTCTGGTAAGGTCCACCTCCGTCAATAACATTTCCAACCTTTGTCAACCGTAACTTTTGCTATTTACAAAACAAAAAACAGCAATACAACCAAGAAAAGGGAGGGAACCTTGTAGTATATTATATACTTTCAGCCCTATAGTGCTCTGTACTTTATAGTTCTTTACTGCCTTCAGCATTTTAGATCCTCAGTTACCTTTTTCTACCACGATCAAGATATAGGAAAGTAGTTTCCGGGAATGACTGTCCCCTGATCCTCTGTAATGACAGCAGTGTCCTTCGGAGGTTCAAGCATCTCTTGAAGGACTTGAGCAAAATGTATTCTGCCCCGAAATCATTCCAAATAAATAGTAAACATCCAATACAATATTTATAGTCCGTATATGCAAGAGATTTTAGAGGGTAGCCTGCACATTTTCAAGGGTGGCCTGCAAACAGCCGTGGCTTCCAATCTTGAAAATATTTCCGATCTGCAAAATTCTATGTGCTGGAGAAAGCTGAAAGTATTTTAGTAATCTAGCATCTTAAGGAGGGAAAAATGAAAGGATATATCTGTCTTAATTACAAATGTGCACATGCTTAGGAATTTCATCATTAATCGCTTTTGCTCCTTATGGTTTCTTATGGACTCTGATTTCCTTTCACAGATTCGTGTACACTTTTTTATTTATTTAAGTCTAGATGATGCATTAGTTTGTTGTGGAATCACTTGGTGAATGAAGCAGGAGTAGAAAAAAGTAGAGTAAAATGCTTTCTGGATGTATTTGCTTTGCTTGGGACATGTATAATGAGGAATGAGGACAGAGGAAGAAGAGAATCCTGCGGCGGAATGGTTTTTGTCCTGGCCTTAGTAACTCCGCCTTTCACACCTTTCTCCCACACTTGTTTATCCCCTTCTGTCCACATGAATTGTTGCCTGCCTTGTTTAAACAAGCACGTTGCTTGGACTTAGTTTTGTCCCTCCTATTTTCTTTTTTACTTGATATCCTTTTTGATGGATGTAGTATTTTATGTACTCCTTATAAATACACATACTGCACCGAAATACACATACATCTCCTCTGTGATGTCTTAGGACCCGTTGTAACTGGACGTAGCACGGATAATATACTTTGCCTACCTTCTGCCTTCCCACCCGGGCATGCTGTCCTTAGAACTGGCCGGATAGGATTGCAGTAGAACCCGGAAACGCTTTCTTTTGTTGCTTTGGCTTGAGGACAAGGAAATGTTTTGTCAAGTCATATGCACATAGGGAAAGCAGGAGGAGTGTGAGAAGCATTTATTGCCAGCACTCTTAGCGGCCTGGCAGATTTTATTTACTGGTGTGTATATTAGTATACAGTTGGTGTTGAAAATCAGCGTCTATGTCCCAATAAAGAATAACGCTGGATCAGCTACGGTTAATTTTTGTATTAAAAAAACGGATGTAAACGGAAGGCTGTAGACGGAAAAGGTGTGGGATTAATGACTCCGCGAATAAGGAAAGCGTTTACCATTAAGAATTTACCAAAAAGTGTAGTGATTGTGCATGTTTCCTCGGTCCTATAAATATGCTTGTTGGCTGTTTGCACATGGGAAAATTGCACCGTTAATTTTTTACAAATCAGCATTGCATTCTGGAATGGATGCGTGGCTTTTATGTGAGCCATGGATTTTGTTCTAAATTGTTTTTTTTTATATATCAGTGCTAATGTTCATCTTATGTTCGGCCGTTTGCACAACCATTTGTTGCCATTCAATGTTGTCGTTTCACTCTTTTTACACCAATATTTTTTTCCTCCTGTTGTAGTCAGAAAATTTTTGGAAGAAGAATTTTTTACTAATCAAATAGTGAACATGTGTCAAATAATGTGTACAATGTTCCCAAGCTTGTTGATGTTCAAGTTTACGTGAGGATAAATTGGTTCATGGTTTTGCTTTCCAGGCGCCGGATGGAGAGACTCAACCCAGTACGGAAGTCGATCTCTTTATATCAACTGAGAAGATTATGGTGCTCAATACTGACCTTAAGGTACAGCAGAACATTCATGTACTCCCAATTGTTTATAATATGGCACAAAAAGTATTTTTTCAGGACGTATTGTATCACTGAAGTAAGAATATGCTATTTTTTGTGGCGATTGAACCACTGAACGTACGAAAAAGGGAGAAGTTTAATGTGCTTTTGCGAGAATAGTGCCTGGGTTTTGTTTAAACAGATATTGATTGGTGAAGTCTGAGATTTCTGGGGTGTAATAATATTGGATGTCAAGGAGAATGATTTATAATCGCTCGTGCTGGGGGAAAGGCATGGCTTTACAAATGCTGAGTTGAGGAAATGTAGTGTTGTAATACATTTAATGTATCTTCGCTCAAATGGTTTTTGGTCCGCTGAATTTGAATGAGAATTTTTTTGCGCCTCGTACGGGTGGGAAAAAGTTCAAGTGAAAGACGTTCCCCAAGAAGAAGAATATGGAGGGAAAGTAGATGAGTTTTTTTTGGTCGTCGAACCCCGGTTTTTTTCTGGGTCTTGCATTGTCATTTGGTATGGTTGTGAGAGGGAGATTGTGCGTTGTATATTTTGTTAAGTGAGGATTTATGTGGTGAACAGGAAATAATGATGGATCATGCCCTCCGAACCATATCATACATCGCGGACATTGGAGACTTAGTAGTTTTAATGGCTCGACGACGACCTGTGCCCAGTGATACGACGGATGAGTCTAAAATTCCCCGTCCACCCAAAATGATTTGCCACGTGTTCGAGAGTGACGAAGCTCAATATATTGCTCAGTCCATTGGTCAAGCTTTTCAAGTGGCCTACATGGAATTCCTCAAGGCAAACGGGATTGAAGACCACAGTTTTGTCCGGGAAATGGATTACCAGGAAGTTCTCAATTCTCAGGAGATTTTCGGTGACGAACTCCAAATGTTCGCCAAGAAGGAGCTCCAAAAGGAGGTATGAAAAAAAAACTCCCCTTCCTTCTTCATTCACAGCCACTCCGAGTCCAGCTGGTTGTATTGCCACCGTAAATAATACTTTAGCCTCCCGGATTTTTCTTGAAATGCATGCAAAGTATGTAAGCGCCCCTGTCAGCGAACGTTCCGTGCATATCTGCGCATCCACCGTCCTTTGACGTTGGAGTCATTCCCACGCTTTACGAACGGCACATTCAGAAGGTGCTCATTTCGCCGTCTCCAGCTGGGCAGTTGCTACATACGGCGTAGTTTATAGTCCCTCCCACCACACCGGAAAATGTGGTGATGTCTGGCGAAATGATTATGATGGGTACTTCCCCGTGTCTAGTAGATGCATATGGAATTAATAAACGTTGTATATTTCCTAGGTGGTCGTGCCAAAGACGAAAGGAGAGATTCTGGGTGTGGTCATCGTGGAGTCTGGCTGGGGGAGCATGTTGCCCACTGTCGTCATAGCGAACCTTGCCCCCGCGGGTGCTGCTGCCCGTTGCGGCCAACTCAACATCGGGGATCAAATTATCGCCATCAACGGCGTGAGCCTGGTCGGACTCCCACTGTCCACCTGCCAAAATTACATTAAGGTGAGTGAGACGAGCTGGGCTCCTGTCCCTAGAAATGGAGAGCTTCCTTTAAATCACATCTTTTCATCTCCGGAAGAATACAAATACTTTTCGCCCTTAATCCCATCCTCCAAAATGTACATGTGCTTCCCTTCTGTTCTAGCCCTCTCATTTCCCCCTCTGTCTCGGTTTTTATCGGCGATTCTGTTGTAGGTCGTCAAAGCGTGGCGTCAGCCAGTTTTTGTACACATGCAATAAATGTCTTCACATTTTCCCAGGTGACCCATTAGTCCCTTAGGTTCTCTTCTCACACGGTGTAGAAATATTTGCCGGCCTTTATTCCCTCTCCTCTAATATTTGGATGGAGGAGCAGTCGGTTTTAAATTATCCCGATCTTGTTTTCAAAGAAAATATTTTCCTTCCGTCCATCCGTTTTTCTTGAGGGTAGAGAAGAGAGGGAAATTCAAGAGGGAGAAACTGAGTAAACAGTTTTTTATTATTATTTTTACCTTTTTTGTGACCGTGCACACTCTCCTTCCGTAGAAATCTAGAAGAGACTTCTGCGGAGTTTAAGAACAACTGGAAGAGCTTGACTGTGGTGTGTAGACAATCTGTGAAGGTGGGAATTTGTTGATTGAAGAGCTTTTTCCCTCTTCCCATCTATAACTTTTTACTTGTCCCTACGCATTCCCCTCGCTCGACTTCAAATCCTAGCTAGCGCAAAATGAAACAAAGTGTTGGACTAGTGAAATTTTCTCTTGTAGGAAAATTTAGATGCTGATTAGATTTGAAATGTTCGGAGATCTTCTCTTGGACCGCATTAGGATATCTCAGCACGTATGCTCTAGGCCTCCATTGTGTTTTTTTTTCTTTCTTTCTTTGTATCAGTACTACGTAGACTTGGAGTGCCTTGTAGGACTTCCCTCCACTCCAGACACTTTGTATTTATTTCTTTTCAATTCTCGTCTTCCCTTCCTCTTTCTTGCTCCTTTCCTTCCCCTTTCTCTCGCCGTCTCCTTCTTTCCTTATTATCTCCGTCTTTCCCCGTGCTCCTTGCCGGAGTCTCGGTGTGAGTGTGTAAAAGTTTCCTTTATCTTGACTAACACTCACACAGTGCGAGTCCTGCGGTTTCATCATGCTTTTTTCCCCAGTCATTCATTCCTTTTACTGTTACTGTTACTTCCCCCCGGCCGACAGTATTTTATTCTCTCCCGGCCGCTCCGAACCCCCCAGCCACTGTCCTCCGTCCTCCTCCTCTTCCCCCTCCTTGAGTAGCCTCCTCTTCCCCATTGTTTTCCTTGTTGTTCCACTAAATCCGTGTATCCCCGACTCGTTTTTTTTCTTCTCTTTTTCCGCACGCAAGACACATTCTTTTACACATGTTCAGAGCATAAGGGTGATTTCTGTGGTCATTGTGTGTAGGAGTGCCAGGCACAGAGTCTCCTGTTTATGGTGTACGCTCCTTCATAGGCTCGTGGACGTTGCGGAGGAAGCTTATAGAGAGACTGTGTCTATGCGGACGTGTAAGATGCCGTAGTAGTTAGGGCTAGTGAAAGTTACAGGGATACTACAGGGGGAGAGCTTGTAAAGTGTAAGACGTAAGGAGGTATTGAATGTCTCATTGGATTGACGCTTCTCTCCCTATTTGGCTCATTGTTCCCAGCCATTGTAATCTCAAGTAGGAACATGCAAGTATGTACTCTTGTTGTGTGTGTGTCGGTGCTTGTTGATTTTTTCATTTGCTTTTCTTCTACGCCTTTCACTTGGGCCTTCACACAAAAATGTTGCTGGGGATCGAAATTATATTATTTTGTGGCGGAGGAAATTTGTACAAAGAGGTGTAGTGTGTGGGCAGTAACAATGGCGCTTTCTTTTTTCGTACAATTTCTCGTCTCTTGCCCCGCTTCTCAATCTGATGAGAGCACGCTAGAGAGAAAGGAAAGTGGGGGGAAGAGAGGAGTTGGTGAAGTACAATAAATCCAATACGGAAGATTTACTTTCCCCTTCTCCCTTTCTTTTCTTCCCCTTTTGTAACTGCCCACCTCATTTCATTCTCGCTCTATGGCTTGATCAGATTAGGATTTTCTCCTTTGGTTAAATAGACTGAAAAGATATAATTTTTTCTCTTTCTCCCTCCCTCCCTCCCTCCCTCCCCCTCTCTCTCCTTTCTTTTTCGCTTTCTCTCGATCATCATGAGTCCTTACATTGTGCCTCCGTGTGACTACCGTTCTCACACTCGCTCTCTATATACTATTTTTTTGGGTGGACGAGTGCGGTGGAGAAACATCGGAGGGGATCTGTGAAAGGAAAGGATGTATAGGACTGAAATTTATAGAACTCCGTCCATTTATTGCACATGTGAAGGGGAAGAGAGTGGCTTGGATCATCACATCATCTCCCCCATCTCGGATCCACATTTTCCCTTTTTTTCCCCCGTTGTAATAAAACCCGTTGGAAACCGATGCGAGGAGAATGAGTAAAAATGTTTTATGCGTACATCTCTCTTTTATTACATAAATCTTTTTATTTCCCAGAATACGAAAGCACAAACTGTGGTGAAACTCACCGTCGTACCGTGTCCACCTGTGGTTGAAGTCAAGATTAAAAGACCTGACACCAAGTACCAACTGGGATTCAGCGTGCAAAACGGAGTGGTGAGTTTTATTTTCCTAAACCAAACATTTTATAACATGTTATATTTTGGGATTTCTCTAAGAAATGACAAAGAATAGTAGGTTTGAGAATATATTGTGTGTATTTGTCCCCATGCAGATTTGTAGCCTGCTCCGAGGAGGAATAGCAGAGAGGGGCGGTGTTCGGGTGGGCCATCGAATCATAGAAATCAATAACCAATCTGTAGTTGCTGTGCCGCATGAAAAAATTGTTAATTTATTAGCTACATCTGTTGGAGAGGTAAATTTATGTTCACATTTTCTATACGATTTTCAATTTGAGCAGAATTAGTTATGAATTATATTGAAACCCTTCCTGTAAATGCTGCGCGTTCAGTCTTTTTCTCTGCAGTACATCTTGTTACCGTTTACATGGAACGCAGCAATATGCTGGTTGTATATTGTTTGAAGAGACAAGAATGGAAAAATCAAAGAGTGGGGGGTTTTGTAACCATGAAATGCTACCTTTTTTTGCAGATAAACATGAAGACTATGCCCACATCCATGTTTCGGTTGCTGACAGGCCAAGAGACACCGCTGTATATTTGATTGGCGAAAGAGATAAAAACCGTGGTGTCCCTTCCATTACTCACGCGTCCATGTATTTCTTCGTAGACACTAGTGTCACCCATCACCCGTCTGTCCTGCCGCGCGCTCTTCTCCCTCAAGATTTTCGGCGTCACCCAACGCTCCTCCTACTTCTTGATTTTTTCTACAGGCTGCCCGCACCAAGAAACAAGAATTTGGACTCAAAAAACCGAACAAAAAAGAAGGCTGCTGCTATGTCAAAATTATGAAGAGAAATGATACGAAGTTGTTTCATGGAAACAAGCCTTTGTTATTATAATACTAAGTATAAGCATAGTAATGATAAGGAGAGAAAAGATTGCTGCGGGGTGCTCACTCCGGGAGTTTACAAGTGCCATAAAAAATAGTTGTAATAATAGTAATAGACGTCGGAATATGAAACGCTAAAAAAAAATAGCTGAAGTGAAACTGGAGGAGAAGCCGAAGAATTATGAATAGTGATTAGCGAGCCGTGTGACAGATATTTGTTTCAGCTCGCTGGACTTTTTTACTGCCTTTCGCTTCACAAGTTCTTCTGTTCAAGCGCACCGTCGATATTGACAACTACGCGTCAAATGATGAGGAATATAGACAAATAGCTGATATATTTTTACTCCGCAAGATCTGTATGCAAAGAATTATAAAGTACATCCCTGTTGGCTCCTATCTGAAAGGTGATATGCATCAATATTAACTACGTGTGTACAGTACTTCATTGTAAAGGACATTTAAAAAAAAAAGAAGAGAACAAACAAAAACGGAAAATTAATCCTTGTTTCTATGTTTACTAACGTCGACCTTTTCGCGCATATCCTTCCGTCATTATCGAACCCCCGGACTCGCTTTGGCGGATTGCATATTTCCCATCCTTTTCAAGTTGTTCATTGCTGTGAAAAAGAAAAGTTGTTTGTATGTGCGTGTGTATTTAGGAATTTTGCAGCAGTATTTCGTTGCAACGAACCATGTGAAAGTGAAAGGAATGCAAACCCAAAGAATACACTGGACAGATGGAAAAAGCTTTCTCAGGAGATGAAATGTAGACGAAGAAGATGGAAAGTATTACTAATGTCTAATGTGGTGGTGAATGAAACCACAAAGTAATGAGAAGAAGATATTGATTGAGGTAGATGGGATTGAAATGTATAGACTATGAAAATGTTAAGTGTGTGCTAGTCAGTGCTTCCAATGAAAGAAGCCGGACTCGATTCGGTTTTTGTATAAAAGAAACTTTTACAGCTTTCAAAAATTACTTAGGAAACAACGTAGAGCAATATTGCAACACCGAAAGAACGTCAGTTTAGTTGCCATTTTGTGTGTGTATAGAATTAGTGAAAATTTTTGAGTGTATACGCATTATTATTGCTATGATTGAACTATAGTGTATCGTCTACCATTTCTGTGCAAGTGCAATAGCAAATGTCTCAGATAAATATCGGTGGAATGCATAAAGAGAAATTATTATTAACTTTTATTTTCAGTGTTCAAACCATTTATATTCATGTTAACGGCTGCCAACTGCTATTTTGACGGTGAAAATATCAGTACACCGCAGTACTCAGTTGTAGTGAAGGCAGTTACATTATTAATGTTGTGGGTTGCATTGTAAGCACATTGAAACTGTTAGCTCTGCTCGTTGTCATATGTTTGAAATTAAAAACCGCAGTAATACCCCTAAGATAAGGCGTACCCGGATGAGACAAAAGATGTAATTATTATCACCTGACAGGTGAATAGGTGCCTTGCGCTTCGAGAAGGTTTCTGGGAACAAGCAGCGTGGAGTTCGTGTTCATTTCCGAGGTCACTCTCTTCCACAATCAATTTAGTCTTGTTTAGCTTGAAAATGTTTTTTAATGTGCATTTCTAGTTTACATTTAGGGCAAATATCCGTTAACATCATTCGTTTATCTGTTACAAATGCTTGTGAAGAAAAATTAGTCACACTTCTGTTCGCCGGTCATTTTGCTGAGATAAGTTTGATCTTGTGTTGGACTAAGCAACTAATAAGTAAAGTAGTTAGTGGAGAGTATTAGAACCCACACTTTTTTAAACCGTACCAGGTTCCTTTATTGTCCTGGTATGAGTATAATGATGTTACCGTTACCATATTTCCAGTTTTTGCTTTTAATTGTTAGCCCTTGGAAAATGTTTCACAGAGAATTATCTAAAGTGAAACGAAAGGGTGAGTGCTACACCGAGTGTTATGAACGAAATATATGCCTTGGGTTGTAACGAGTAATTCGTAATTCCGTGTGTATGACGTGTGTCTGGTGTCATTTAGTGAGTAAATTGCAGCATTTCAGCCATGCTGTATGGAAACCAAAAGTTACATTTGCCGAGATCTGTGAATGCTAGAGTAAGTGAAAGTATTAATTAAGCGCTAGATAAGGAATCTATATGTAAATAACTTTTCCAGCATTAGAAGTGATTAATCGTTCATATCTGCTTTGTACAATTTTTGTAAAATGCATCTACACGTATGCATGTGGGGGTTGAGCAGCTTAATTTGGTGTTTATGATCGTGTAAGAATTTACCTGATGGGGATCATTTTGATTTCACTTGGATGCTACTACGTTCTAATCAACGATATCAACTTACTAATAAGAAAAAAAACATTCACAAGAACAAAGGGTTACCGGTATAACCAGATGACTGCAGGTCGTTATTACCAGAACAATATTAGGATGTGTACGAAAAATGTGGTGTCTTACATCGTCACAATTATTATTTGTCATTGTAGAAGTCGGAGCTGTTACTGCCCCTATCTTACTTGAGTCACTTTAAGTTAATTGCTCTTATACAGATTCTGTACTTGTAATTTTACTATGATTTCGATCGTTCTCGCTGTGACAGAATCAATTAGACGGAAAGCTATAAAAAGATATCCGGAATGTTTGGCTTATACGGATTTGCACGGCATTCTGATTAAATTTTTGCGAATTAATACTCATGAATCAAACTTGCACTCGCTGTAAATGTGAGAAAACATTAAGGACGTTTGAACTTGCAGGATTTGCCGTTGTCACAAAATACTTGATCTTGCTAGACGATTAAAAGCCGCACCAATTTATGCCAAAGCAATAGCTCATCACCGTTTCACTTTTATCAGAACTGAGTGATGGTGGAGGGCAATACTACATCATCATTGTTTACCAACTATGTAATTATAATTTATTAAGAAATAGTAGAAATTAGAATTGTAGGGCAGAATTAAGTTAGTTGGTCCAAGTAAATGGGTGTGTGTGCGTTTTTAAGCGTAATGTGTCTGAGTATGAGCGGGTTGAAAGGAAGGAGTACCTTGGTCATAATTATTTCACGCCATAATTTATTAATTACGATAAGAGGATGTGTGAGGGCAAGTATTCAGGCAAGTACGACTGTCCTCAGAGGGAAGCATAATCTCCAAAAGATGTTTTTCCTATATAACCTACGTATGTATATGTAAACATGGCACGGCTATGAAATACGGCTTGTAGAATGTGAGTACTGAGTACATTCTATTCTGCGTTACAGCCACTTGTGTTTCCATTTGGTGTTCTCGTTTCAGAAGTCAATAATTATTATTATTAGCAGTAGTGAGTTTAGCTGTAGGAAGATAATCAGAGGGAATTATTTAATATTTGGATAGAATCGTAATTAAGATAAGGCGCAGGGAAAATGTCAGTAAACATTGGGGAAGCGAATCTTTTGTTTGAAGCCTTAAAGATTTACTGACCAAGACCTGTACACGCTGAACGCTTTATACATATGTACATAATCATAATTACCAGGGAAAACCCGAACTGAAACATGTGTATTCTATAGGGATTCTCATATGAATGAATGAATGTGTGTGCAATTACCGTAGGCTGTGTGTACAGTTAAAAAGCGAGAGTGCAAGTCATGAGATGAGAAACACAATTTAGTTAATTTTGTGTGATTTAAAAATACTAATATTGAATATGATAAGGTAGTGGAAAAAGATTTATTAGCAAATTATATAAGATCTTTGGAAGGAAAAACAGTTTTGAGGAGGAAATGTGCGACTGACTGACTAAATGTCAAGTATGAAATCACGGGAAGGTGTTACGTGTGTATGTGCGTATTAAACACGTATGGTATGTGTATCTATATAGACATTAGAAGTGTACTTACGTAAAAATACATATATAATCTGTGGTGTACTTACTACATTCTATTTATCTGAACTAACTGTATTATAACCACTAAGGCTTAAAAAAAGGTACGTACGTTTCGTAAAAAAAAATTACATCAAGCTATTATATTAATTATCTCCGCTGCCGTACTGATATATTCAAATGTGTAATCAATGCTCGTCTTAACAATCTCTATATATATGACATATAGAGCCTTTGGGGGAAACTTGTGTGTGAAATTAAAAAGAATTAATAATGATAAACAATAAAGAAAATCGTATTGATTTTATGCTTTGTATGAATTTATCTCTTAAACTTTTCCTTCTTGTCTTAAAAATCCTGCACCATGACTTTCGCCATTGTCATCAGCTCACTCGTGGTTTCACGGTCTTTAATTTTATTCTGTAATATACGTAATCACGTTTTCGGAACATGCCTTCTATGGCCTTCCTCGTTAACTTTCATTGCCAAAGTCGTTCCGAGCATTTCCGCATATGCTTCTAGCATATTTGGAGAAATGTTCATTGCCGCAAATTACTACTTTATTTATACCTGGTGAAGACTGAAAAAATAAAAGGGAAATGCTTAGTGTGCCAATATAGCTCCCGAAATCCCCGCTGAAAGTCTGGATTAGGAAGGCTACATAAAGTCACAGCTGTTGGTGAAAGCTATTTTGTGGACATTAATCAGTGTACATGCTACATAAGCATGGAGGAGTGTAAAAACGTTGGAGAGAGCAAGTGTCACTTGGCGTGTAAAGGTAAAGGCACGTGTAAAGGTAGTTGGTACAGGCTTACAGGCGCTCATTGCGAGCAGAATATTGCCAGGATTTTTGTGGGCACGCAATTCCACCATTAATTGATTCGCGATTCCCTCTGATCCTCACATGCTACACTTGAGCGTACCTCTTCATCCCTTGGCAATGCATACACTCCGGACTGACCTCCAAATGCAGAAGGAAAAACAAGTAGTTCCCTTCTTCCCATTTAACAGCTTTCTACACCATTCTCTGGCCGACTTGCAATGCTACTGGGCTGCTCCTAATTACTTTCGTTCTCAAAACTTTTTCTCCTGCGATATTTTCCATACAGGCCAGGGAGTGATTATGTGCAGGGTGTATGTTTTTCTTACTTTTTCCATGGAGGAAGACGGAGGGATTTTTCAATGCAGAAGTTATTAAACGCCCTGGACACACACCAATTCCAGTTCCAGTTTCCAGTTGCAATTCCATATGAAATTTGCAAACTATGATCCAATGTAGCTACAATGAAGCTATGTATAGCTATGGTCCAACCAACAGCCAATCATTTCCTTGCAACTTGCATATACATATAAGTGCTATAGGTACAGAAGCGGCACCAAACCAATAACCGCTCGTCGGAAGTTCCCAAAACCAACATTATTATATATTAAGAGATGCATAAATTATGTCATTTAGACACTCAAAGCGGGATTTGGGATTTCAACAGTTCGGAGCAATCTGGGATCGAAATATTCGACGAATTCGCAACAGCTTGAATACTATAACTTCTTGCAAGAACGTCCCAGTTTATGAATTGGACTAAAAATGAGCATAAAACAAGAGTGTACGGTATTTTCAACAAAAATTTCACTCGGAAAATACCATAAACATCAAAATTTTGGTTTTTATCTTGATAATACACTGTCATACAGCGTAGTATTTCAGTAGCTGCTATTACGGATATAGCAAACACCGTATCATTCTCCGGATACACACATATACTGATATTAATGAACATCGAACAAATTTTCAAAAACTGAGTTCTGAAAACAATGAAAAGCTACAGATTAACTAATGCGTTACTAATTGACCTTTCAGAAAACGTTCTGTTGCTGAAGCTTCTTCAAAAATTTGTTGACCAAATCCTTGCAGCCCTCCACATTTTTGATGGATTCCCACGTGTTTTCGTTCCTGAAAAATAAAATTGAGACAGAGAGATAAAAATATATATATAATATTATAAATAGTAAATATAAATATCATTAATAATTGAAAATGACGGGAATGCGGGGGGATGTAAATTAAAACAATTTAAACAAAACACCAAAACATGGGACTTTGTCAATTCCCCATTTTTGAGATAAAATAATTGAAAAAAAATCAGATAAAAATAATTGAATAAATTGGAACACTAAAATAAATTTAAAAGCGGGTTTACTCCTCATATCCTTTCCACTTGACCAGAAAATAACAGTCGGGCCCTTCAAACTTGACCCCTCGAATGGATTCCACCTCAAAAATGTTCTCCTGGTCCTTCAGTTCTTTTTTGACTGGAACCTTTGGAGTCTTTTTCTTACTGGAATCTTCTCCAGTTTGAGGTTGACCTTTGACCTTTGGTGGATGCACATCCGTAGAGGCACTTTCGGCAGAATCTGCGGTCCCTGCCTTTGATCGGGTCCTTCCTCCCACCCCGACAATTTCTTCATTGTCCTTCACAATCTGGGCCGGCAATTTCACCTTTGACCTCACCGGATTCTTCTGAGAAGTGGATCGGCTTGTTGACGTTCCCGACATTTTCCTTAAAATTAGAATAATCGAGAAAAATAAATAAATAAGCCGGTCAATTTATGTTGCGGATACTGACGAGTGATGCCGTTGCCATGCTGTCGGGATCTACTTGCTTATGTTATTAAAAGTATGTAGTTTTATTAATATTGAATATAAATGCTTGTATTTGGTCGCATACATAATCTGTATAATAATGTACAGTCGAACCTCTCTATAACGGTTCCTCTTAAATCAGCATATTTTCCCTGTTATAACGAAAAACCGTTATAGAGAACAGAAATTGCTATATTAACAATTGCAGAAAGTTTTTGAGGGAAGCATTTTCTGCCACTGGTATTGAGAGAAAACCGTTATAAGGGAGCCCGTTTTAGATGTTCGACTGTATTATGAAGTACCTATATAATATGCAGAAGTTTCTGTCAGTTCATATTATATAATATAATGTAGAAAATACATGAGGATTTTCTGTACTTCTGGTTAGTGGCGTTTTCTAATGT
>JAQGBT010000071.1:0-95371 GCA_034698585.1 Disparrhopalites patrizii
AAATATTTGTAGATCATAGTGAATTGGAAATATTTGTAGATCATAGTGAATTGGAAATATTTGTAGATCATAGTGAATTGGAAATATTTGTAGATCATAGTGAAATTAAAAATTATTGTGAGAACATATAAAGGGTAGGGTAGGGTTGCTTCGACCGACTTTTTTCTATATATTGGTTTCGCGTTTCAGAATTTTTCCATCTCAAATTTTAAAAAGAAAAATTTCAGAATTGGTACTAGTTGTATTTGTGTATCCCTGCAATTGTCCGCCGAACACTGACAATGCGTTTGGGTGAGAAATTAGATGAGGCTTTTGAAATCGTATTATAATACCCCTTTAATGTTAGTCCCATTTACATAACATGGGAAATTCATCACGACTTTGGCTTAATATAACTTCTGCACGAAAAGGGTGCGGAAGTCGAAGGATTACCAATTCGGAAATCCTAAAGTCTGAATATTTCAGGGAGCTAATGGCCATTCTTCTATGCCTTGTGAAAGGGAAGTTATAAGCAAAGAAAGTCGGGACGTCTTATATGAAAAATACGACATATTTACGATATTAGGTCTCTTGGTTAAATCATGGACTAAAATAAATTAGGGTTGTCTTATATTTTCATTTCTGGTACACGCTCATATCTTCTAGGAAGGAAAAGTAAAAAAGATTTACGAAGTATTAATTTTGTTTGTGTATTAGATACTAAAAAATACCAGGGACGGTACTAATGCTGTGCAAAGTCTTTTTTTCCAAAGGGTTAAAACGTAAGTACAGAGAGAGAGAGAGAGAGAGAGAGAGAGAGAGAGAGAGAGGAAAGTGCATTTTTGCCTCTTACCGTGTCTTTTGTGCTCCGACCGAATACACTCATGAGTAGCAGTAGAGCACAGAACCAGCGTAGTGTCGGATTACACGGAATTAGTCGGGATTACTAATCACGGGATTTTTTTCGTTTAAAAATATTTTGCTTGGGATTAGGATTACACAAAGTATAACGGTTAGGACTTATTTTAATAAAATTTATATTCCACAAAATTTCAAATATTGTCAAAAGTACTTAACATATTTGTGCATAAACACTTTTATGTATTATTTAGCATACTGGCACAAACACCGTCGTTAAATGTGTCAACAGGTAAAGTCAAGCAGAAATCTGGGAGTTTAGAATTAATCCACAAGTTTTTTTAAAATTTAGTCTGGATGGCAAATTCGAAATTTTTATGAAGTAGTAGAAGACTTTTTTTTGTAAACTTCGGAATGGGATTAAGGATTACAATAATTTTATTATCCCAGGATGAGCACCACCTTATAATAGAACTGGTCGACCCAACACCCACATCACAACTCCAGAGAATTTCTACAAGGGACTCACATGTCAATTGGATGGAAACCGGCATGAACTTTTTGAAACTTACGAAACTTTTGAAACAAAAGACCCATGAAAGTTCAATATCTTGTCTGTACAAAGGGAAACCCACTACTATACTATGGCTTCAAAGTGGTGATGATGATGCAGAAGTTTTTGGTCGCGTTGATGATGGTACTGGTATGAAATGAGTCCATAATGTTTTTGCTTGCGTTGAAAGCATTTATCGCTTTCACTGGATGAGTTTGACGTCATTTTCGATTAGTCAGTTATGTTCACTTCTGGTTTTCATTGATATTTTAGTTGTTCAAATAAATGTTTTCCTTGAATAAGTGCTAACTTCAACATTAGCATTCAATCAGTGTGAGGGAGACATGGTTGTAAACCTCGACGAATGTATATACATATACACATAAACATATATACATACACACTCTTTCATTTTCTTTCTCTATTTCTCTCTTTGAAAAAAAAAAAAACACACACACACCTACCAGAGCGCACCCACTCCTCACCATAAACATTATACATATGTTTATATATATCCCTATACACGTTCACAACTGATAATCTACGAACTTGAGATGCCATGAAAATGTGTTTGATTTTATTTTATTTCGGTCAAAAGCATTGTACATAATATGGAGCACTCACTACTCTGTATACAAAAGGTTTTTGGGTCTGTGAATAAATCAAAAATAATAATACAGATCTAACTGGTTATCCGGTTGCTACCTAAACTGGTTCCAAACCTCGCCGCTCTGGGCTAGTTACATTACATTTTCGACGGTGAGAGTTAGTTAGCACAAGTAGGGACTCTCTCATTCAAACGGTGTGTCACCCTAGTAAAAAAGTGGAGAAGTAATAATATGGTCGCAAACTTCTTTTTTTTTTCGTTCAAGGATATTTCTTTCAAAAGGAAGGTGAATAAAAACTTTACGTGGTAACTCTCCTCATATTTGTATGTTGCTATGTTGTGAGGGAATGAGCAGACGTATGCAATAAATGGTACTGTTCACCAGAGTTAGTAGTCTATTTATTTATTTTTTTGCAAAAGTAATCTGAGTTAACCTTTGTAACAGCAGGGGGATACATCACCAAAAAAAAAAAGTTTTTATTGTGTCTCCAATTCTGACTCCCTAATTTTTTTAAATGATGTCAAGTAGATCACAATTAGTTTTATTTAGATATTTCCTAACAAATCATTTAACTGTACTTACCTGTCTTCCATATGACCAAATTACATGTACACGTACATGTAAAGTACAGGCGGCAAAGATTGTGATCCCAATTATCTTTCCCCCAGCTATGGGTATAACCACTGTAAATAACAAATATTTACAACCTATCACATTCCTAACCAAAGCAATTCCTTTTACAGTCACCTTATAATTTTTCTCTCCTCAGATAATTAATACACGAACATGTGGGCTCACACAATAGGATTTAAGGTATATATGTACATTTACTTTGGTGTATATAGAATGTTTATTTTCGTGTCTCTCTTCCACGTCATATTTTCATGGACGCACCCGTGGAAAAAGAAATAAATTTTTTTCCATTACATATTTTTTTTTAAAAGCTTGATAATAGTAATATTTGTGAGAGGAAGGGGTGTGAAGGGAAGATGGAGAAGGACGGTGTATTAGTATATACATGGAAATAATAATCATGCTTTTAAAGAAGGTGTAATTACACCTCCGAAAATGCTAAGTACTTTTTTTTTTCTAACCAACACCTCGTAATTAGAACACATTTATAAGTCATGAGCTCAACATATATAAAATACCATTCATTTTTCCTCCCATGAGTAATGGACCATCGATAATACTGGATTAGACCATGGTGGGGTATTTCTCATGTGTGATAAAATATGGTTATTCTCTGTTTTTTCCCTTTCTTATTACGTTATGTTAGGAACCACAAGACAAGTTTAAAAACGCTTCCTCAATCTCAGCCTCTGTAATACAAAGGAATATGTATACATACATGTGGACATATTTGTATACATATACACATTGAAGCATACAATTTGGCTCACACCTCAACCCATTCTGCCAAAGTACAAATGAATTGCATACATACACGCATAATAATCACTAATGGATACATAAATCAGCAGTTAAAAAAATCCTTTTTTCCATTACCACCATCCAGTCGTAATACTAATGAAACGTAACAATTGCATTACTAACTCTCCATACCTTCTTTCTCATCTAGTTCAAACAGCACTTTTTTTTGACGCAGGTTGTGCTTGATGAGATAACAGGGAGTGACTTTGTTGACTGTAAACACATTCATCGGGATTTTTCACTTGGATTACTCTTACACAGATACTTACCACATTCGGGAAAGAAATAATTTTTTTTAGGAGAGGGAGAGGAATATTGTTTACATTTTTTCCGCCCATATAGACTATAAAAAAATGTGTATGTACAACATAAAGCCATAAACGTTTGTGGGAGGAAATCATAATGATCATAAAATTATTGAGAAATATATGACAAGTGAGAATGTGTGACTAAATGAATGATTTATAAATGTATACTCATGCCATGTGCGTATTTCTTTTCCAAATTGTCCACCAACGCCTAAACCTATGGAGAGAATCAATTTTTTTTTTAAATTATTGTTTTGCGCATATATTCATGTAATATCCATGTGCTTCTTATGTCAAAATTTTTGTGTCATGTTCCTAATGCTAAATCGACAATGTTTCATGCTTTACCCTAATCACCCGACTAATGAAGAGTGAAGGCTTATGAGTTAAGCCATAAAAGCAAAAAAAAAAAAACAAGGAGAGAGAGAGAGGGAAGCTGATAAAAATTCAGGGGAGGCAGATAGACAAAGATAGAGAAAGAAAGAGAGAGAGAAGAGCAGAGAGACAAAATTCAACTCTGACTCCATTCTCCCATGGTCTACTGAATTATGAGAAGAAGGTTGTTCGTGTTAAAGTGTATGGTGAAAGAGTTGAAATGCCGGCATCACACATGTACGTCCGATTGGATATCTTTCGCCCCCCTAAACCCTCTCCTCTCAAACGAACTCTCCTCTGTTTTGACACGTGAAATGGCAAGAGTTGTTGATTTTGGATGACATCCAGCCACATACAGACACATGAAGCTTAACTAGAACGCGCCTTCTGCTGTCGCAATAAAAGGAAGGTAAAATATGTACATAATACATACATGAAAAGAGGTAATTATTATCTACCTTTTTGAACAAAACCTTCATTGGCCTGTATATTTGTTTTGGAAGTCACCAACAGATTTTCAAACTCCAGCAGGAACAGTGACGATGATGGTTAGAACCATAGTGATGTACAACCAATGCAAAATACAAAAATTTACAGAATAAAAAGAAATACTCACATGGATGGAGAAAGAAGGGGAAAAAAGCTTAGGTATGTCATGTGCGTGTATACAAACACAGTCATTCACAGAATTTTTGCTGGGTAAGCATAAAAGCGATTTTTTCTTCTCCTTTTTCTCCTCGACAGAGAGGAAGAAAGAGAGAAAACTGTCACAATTTCTTCCTCTAATTTCTTCTTCTTCTCCTCCTCTCAAGCTTCTACTGTTCTTCTACCTCCTGTTTTTTCTATGGAGTAAAATAGACACCGGAGGGAGATATAGATCGGAGTGTTTATGTCTGAGTGAGTGTTTCTGCGTGTAGTCACTCGAGGCATGTGTGGGACCTTAGGTGAGAATGAGTGAAGACAGATAAATTCATAATATTTGAGAAATTTCGGAAAGCTGTTATCTCTAGACACTAGTACAGTAATATGGAGAAAAGAGTGGAGTTGTGTAGGGTAGAAGAGTAAAGCGGGACTTTCTACACGCATGGAAAGTCGACATGGAAAACGAGAGTATTGTGAAACTAGAGAATGGCCAAAATGGAAAGAAATGGAATCTTTTTATGACCAGTTTCTTTTCTCTTCCTCTGCTCATCTTTTTTTTTTAAACTTATACTTGGGCCACAGTACCAGCTGATATGACGGAAGAGCACAGAAATATCTTAGTCGGTCAGCAGAAGCAGCAACCACCGCCTCCGAGGGAAGGGAGAGAGACAGAGAGAGAGAGCGAAGGGAAAGACGGAGAGAATGTGCCTTTTCTCCCGTGAAAAACAGAGAGAGAGAGAGAGAGAGAGAGAGAGAAAGAGTATAATGCGTGGGGTGCGCACACCGGGAGATGAGTTGTGACAGAAATGCTAGGGGGAAACTTGTAGAAGTCAACTTATACAAAAGGAACGTTACGGATAATATATTTACCCTCTGACCTTTCTTCGGGAAAACCGTTCGATAAGATTTGCTGAGGAGCTCGAGAAGAATAATAGGGCAGGAAATATGGTGAGGTAGGGTGAGGAGGAGGAGAGCAAGAGAGAGAGAGACAGAGAAGGATACACAAGATAGTAAATTTTGTATTACTGTAGCAATGAATGCATGAACAGATAGAGTTTTCTTTTGCAAAAGGGTCTAATCGACCGTATGATAATACGAAATAATAGCGAATGTGTTTAATCGTAATGGTGGAATTGCATGCTGTCGTTTACAGAGAGAGAGAGAGAGAGAGAGAGAGAGAGAGAGAGAGATAAAACTAGTTCCTGTGGATGCTACATAACTGTGAGAGAATGTTCCCAGAGTGTGTACGTGTGCATGTGTCTGTGTATCTTTGTGTATGTGTGTGAATGTGAGTTTTTGAACGAAAACCCAAAGAATTTCAACGAAAATGTGACTTCTTTCAAATAAAAGGTTCGAGAGAGCAAATGTATATAAAGGGAGAGGGGAAACTAAATTATTTAATACTGTAAACCTTACTTTTTTTTGTGTGTGTAATTCACGATAAAAAAGATAATATTGAAATTAACGTTTATTCAAATTCCGTTAAGGACGTGTTGCATTTGGAGGAGAGAGAGATACAGAGTCAGAGGGACAGAGACAGTGAGAGAGAGAGAGAGAGAGAGAGAGAGAGAAAAGTGGGGGAAGAAGAGGAAAAAAGTCGTCGTGGAGACAGCACTGACGCCGATCATTGTGTATGGCTGAAGAAATCGAGAATGCCTTACTCGTCCACCTGCTTTTTCTCCTCACCCTCATCAACACTATTAAGGGTCAAGGGTATAGTATAGTAGGTCTTGCCCTCTCTCTCTCTCTCTATCTCTCTATGTGTCTCTCTATTTCTCCCTATTGTCTTTCTCCTCATCTCCTTTATACCTTTTCCCCCCTTATAAAACCGCTACTCTCCTCTTTAGAGCTCATCCTCGACCACTTCCTACATGTTTTTCGGGGGGCCTGGGGCTAGAGAGTCAGCTAAAATACATTTCAACCATGGCTCGTACCATCTAGTATGACAATATTTACCACATATATACAAGATTAACAATCACAAAATGATTCAACCAACACCATAAATCCAAGTTGAAAAGGGGGGAAAAATCGATTTTCCCCTCTTTAAAACTGGCTTGGAACAACAACAGCTTCTCTCTCAAAAAAATGTTTCAGCTGGCATCCTCTTGTGTGTACCGTCCTAGATGACACTCCAAAATAAATGGATTTACTTCTTTCTTTTTTTATTTTTATTTTTATTATTATTATTTCTTACAATACTTAAAATACAAGTTTCCTTTTTGCAAAATATCCACCATCAAGATCATCATCACCTCCCATACATCCATGCATATGGGTGTGAGCTGTCAAAGTCAAAGAAAGTCTTCACTGTGACCGACCACACAAATAATGAAGATAGTAGTAGTAGTAGTAGTAGAAAGCGTAGACACATCACACTGATTGTAAGATACGATACTTAGGAACCATCACTAACTCAGGCTTCATATGTATGTATATACATAACACCCCCAGCACCAAAAACTACTTGAGAGTCTGACACATTGTCATGTTCACCATTCACTTGTATATACAGTTATTGAGTGGCTACGGCCTCTCTCTCTCTCTCTCTCCCTCTTGCTCCGATTGATACATTATTATTATTCATATTATGTCCTCCTCCGGGATTACTACTACTAATACTACTTCTACGAGCCCCACCACTACTCCTTCCTTGTTCTTTTAACGGCTAAGTGTACGTCCGACTACTACTAATAGATTTTTAGTATGAATGCGAATGAATGATGCATCAAGGGTGACACATGCTTGTATACATATACATACTCACACGTCAATACTACAGCAAATATTTGTGTATTTACTTGTCCCCAAAAATCTCCGTCTCTCTCTCTCTCCTTTTGAGTCCACCCCTGTATACAAGTATTTCCTTCTTTCACGGCTTTTTTTTTTCACACTTGAATTCTAGCTATTTTTCACCCGTGTACACGCCATATTTTATATTACCTTGGTGTCGTCACCGGTGAAGACTGAAAAAAAAAAAGATGGATAAGAAGCTTCTCTCCCCATGTTAAATATGAGTTTAAAAAGCAAACGTAACTATATTCCTGAAACCAGTTGTGTGTAAAGGTCGCATAGACCAACAAATTATGTACTCACTTGCCCAGCTAGACAAGTTCTTTGTACGTTCCAACTTCTTTTTTTTTCTCTCTCTCTCTTTTACTCCCTTCTATCTCCTCTTCCTTTATTATTGTTATTATCACATTACATGTTTTATGCATATGTAAGGGAAAACACAAATATACGAAATACAAGAATGGGATTATATGAGTGACTTCATTCCTATCGTGTAAAAATGATCGTTTAGGAATTTTTTTTTCATTCCTTTCGTCTTCTCCTAGTTTTTCTTCTGGTTCTTTCTCCGTCTCTCTCTCTCTCCTTTCTTTCCCTACGTGTGGGTACCTATACGTACTTGTGATTACGGCAAACTACGTTCACACATCCCGTTTTCGAGCCTTCCTCCATTAACATACATGTCATTATGGTAGTCAGTGATTACAAAAGGTACTTTTTATTATTTGCCTCGGCTTATACTCCAGGCACGAACACGTCAGTAGGTGGACCAGCGGTACTTTCTAAAACCTTGAGCTTACATCAGTTATTGGATGTATGTATATATTTATATGTATAGGAAGGTACCTATATGTAGTAAAAGTTAAAATATTATATCTACAATGTGCCTGTCTCCACACTCATTCTACTACCCTTCGTGCCAACGACCTGAGGTGCTCAAATGAAATGAAAAGTAACTTCTGAAGTCATCCTTGTACACTTGGCTTTAAAAGATGGGTTTAAAAAAAACACTGTTATCCCTTTCTTCCAAGGACTCTCTGAAAATATCTCATTCTGGAACTCGTGACGAAGATTCCGATTTCACACATTCCTCACTCTCCCTCCCAGCTATCGTGTCTGGCTTCACACACATTTTTTTCCCTCCTTGTCTCTATTTAACATCGTTTCCCCAAACCCATACTCTTCCCTTTTGGGAGGGTCAGTTGCTACTCTTGGCGACCGACAACAAGCTTTTAAAAATGCAGGTATGCTTTCTTAAAAGATGCTCTTTGATATATTTACCCCCCCCCTCTTTCTCTATGTCTCCTTTTTACTACTTGTACACATACATTTTACAGCGGGGAATAGTACACATGATGGCCTGCACTTAAAAGGCAAGGAGAGGTGCTCTGGGCTTCGTAAAACTTCCAGGAAATATATTATTAATATCAAACTTGTATGTACAACGGGGGAACGTTTCAGATTCCATGTAATCCCAAAAATAGAGACACGGTTGCTCTTCTTTTTGAAAAAAAAAATCTTTTTCCTCTCTTGAACTCTTTTTTTTTCTTTCTTGAGAAATTATACCGTCTGTATACGCACAGCTTTTTCTTCTTCTTCTTTTTTTTTTATTCTTATTTTATTATATACCTGATGTGTACCATACATGTATCCTTCCAAGAGGAACTATCAACCAGGGTAAACAAACCATTAATTTTTTCCCCTGGGATGTTATGCATAAGATAAAACAAGGAAATTGTTTCCATATTTAATGTTATATGCATTCAATTTCCTATTTCGTTTCATACCGAACCATACTTATAGGTACGTGAATACGGTGGGGTACATAACGAGGATGCTATAAACTACTGTGAGATGTGTAGCACAGCAACAAACAAGATGAGGTTGACATTAGAGCACGATAAAAGTCTCCCTTTCTCCATCTTCGCTCTCTCTCTCTTTCTCTCTTTCTCTACTTCTCTTACATCATCCATGCTTTAGATTTTGTTGATGAAGTAGATTGTAATTATCAGGAGAAAAAAAAATTATTTAAATTAAATACGCATGGAAATTTATTGAGATGTATTACCTAGGAGGAAGATTACAGTGTGATGCACACATAAAAAATTTGTGTTTTTCCCCCTTGTAAAATATAACAGAATTGAGGAGATGTTTATATGATGAGGAAGCCATGAAGGGAACGGAAGGAATGGATTAAATTAAAAAAAAAAAGAACAAATGGTATGCAGGGTTAGAGAATCACTTTGCATGTATTTATTCCATTAATACTGTTTAAATATATACCTCGTTACCCATGGCATGCCTAAAAAACACACACATAGGCACACACGCAACCGGAGAAAAAGCATATCAACTCAAACGTTGAATTTTTCATTATCTGGTTTTTGGAAAATGGAAAGGGTCAGAGGGAGAGAGATGAGAGAGAGAAAGAGCATGAGAGAGATAGGAAGAAAATGAAAGAAAAAGGAATTCCTCGTGGTGTGGTTTGATGCTTCCTCGAATAATAATAATAATGTCTGCATCTTTTTTTTTTTTTTGCATACAATTTATAACAAGATACTTAATGCAAGTTGCGAGATAAGCAAAGTTGTGAGGACCCATTATGATTATACGGAAGGTGTGTTTTTTGCAGTATACAGAATGGGAAACAATTACTAAAAAAAAGAAGAATTCTCTGCTTCTTCAAATAACATTATTTGTACGGGAAAGGAAGAAAGATAGGCAATGCTCTTATCTTTGGTGGAAGCAAATGATGAAATTTAGATAGCTTATAATTGAAAAAAAATTACTTTGGATCCTCTCACAGGAATTTTTTTTCTTTGTTTTCCTTGCTAGTTGTAATTGTTGTGGAGCATTTTTGTTTTGTCATCATTGGGTTCGTGAAGGAGTTAACTACGTGTGATTGTTTATAGTGTTTGAGAAGAAAATAAAAGTTTAGGGGTAAATGTGTGTTTTGTCTGTGTAAGCGGAGAAAATATATACATCTTTAGATTTGCGAGAAAAAAAACACACCAAGAGACATGGTAAGAGAGAAAGAGAGAAAGAGAGAAGAGGAGAGATAGAGAGGAAGAGACAAAGATTGAAAGAAGGACAGAGAAGAAGAAGAAGAAGAAGAAGAGAGAGAGTATAGTTTAACAATTGAATTGATCCTTCAAAGAGTCGAAGAACGGCTTACTATGAAATTATAATGCTCACCAACCCACCTGAAGTATGAACTGAATGACTCAATGAATAAGACAAACCAGATCTTCCCTCTTTCAATGCGACATCCAAAAAGGGAAATGCGAGTAAAAAGTACTTAAAAGAATTGAATACATGTATACCTATATACATATGTGTATACACCAGTAAAAATGACAGTGTATAAAAAAGGAGAAAATAAAAGAAGGGTTTAACTACACAAAAAAGAGTTGGTTCTCCCATCTTATACAAATATGCGAGGTATCTAATAGGAAGTAATAGGTAATAACTGGTTATTAATTTGAAAATGGAATGTAATTAGTACTGCTTTCCCCCTCTCCCTCCCTGCTCCATATGATACAAGGAGATGAAGGGTAAGAAAAGAAGAGGACGCTGAAATAAAAAAACAAAACAAAAAAAGTAAAACAGAGGGGGGACAGAAAGAGAGTAATTTAACAAGGGAGCTTTAAAAAAAAAGAAGGTGACAAGAAGTGACTAGTTAATTGCAAAGAACTCTCCATCCACTTTATTTAAGATTCTTATGAGAAGGAATGTGTTTAAAATGTTCTTAAAGTGTGTGTACAACTTACAATGTATATGTATGTGTGTGATTTTTTTTTTTTTTGACGGAAGCACACATAGTATTGCAATGGGTAGTTGCTGAAGTAATAATTTCACTTGTCTTTCCCTCTTTCTCTCATGTTGTGTACACTGTTCAGTGTGTTGTTCCCTTCATGTGGGCTGCATAAGAAATAACGGCACTTGGCTTTAAGCTCTATGCTTTATACAGTGGGAGAGTGAGTGAGTGAGGGAGAGAGAGAGAGAGAGAGAGAGAGAGAAAGAAAGAAGAGAGAGACAGAGAGAAAGAGAGGAGATGATAGAAAAAGAAGAAGAAAAAGCCTGAGGCCCACTCTTAACCAGGAACTCAACTATAAGCTTCTTTTTCTTTCTTTAACCCCCTCGCCTCGGACTCTTCCTCCTCTTCTTCGAGTAAAATTCTCATTATTTCCAAAACCTTTGTCATCTGCTCATCATCTCTTCTTTCAGTCGAGAAATCAGACTCGTTGTATCAGGTGCAAGGTTGAAGAATTCCCACTTTATAATCTGAGTTCCTTCTACACGGAGGTGTCATTAAGTCCTCGTTCACTCCTGCTTACTACTACAAAGATTACTACTCCATCCTACTAGTACGACGACGAGTAGTAGAATCTTTTTATTTTATTTTTTGTTATACTATACTCCACCAAAAGTTCTCTATTTATTTTTTTTCGTACATGCATCTTCAACCCTGTTAGCATATAGCCCATCAACGTTCTATCATTTGCGAGTGAGTGTGAAGTAAATATTCTTATCGCTACCTCTTGTGTCATTTGCTTGACACGTAAAGTATTTCCCGTCTCCCCCCGCCCCGACCCAAAACGTTCTATTCTCCCTTTGGATCCGCGGATCGACTCTTTTTTTTTCTATCTCCGTGTCTATCTCTCACAGACCGACGTTACCATATATATTTTTAGACCCTTTTGTCGTGTTGTTTCATCTGTCCTACCTTTATACATGTGAAAAGAGAGTGCGGGTTGGGGAGAGAGCGGGAGAGAAGTGAAAGACAGAGAGAGAGAGAGAGAGTGGGTATAGAGAAAATTTTTATCTAAAAGGCAAAGGAAAAACAAAGTGAAGACAAGCCGGGGAGAGAGCTCTCTTTTACATCTATACACACAGTGCAGAAGAAAAAGAAGAAGAGAGAGAGAGAAAGGGATCAATAATGTCGTGGTTTTTGCATTTCTCCCGGAATGTGGTCGTGTTGACAATCATCTTTCATGTAGTCAGTGCCCAGTATGATGTGACAAATTGTCCTCCACTTGACTCCACTTTTGAATTAGTCACCGGTTGGATGTACAGTGCTCCTCAAGACATTTTGGAAACAAGGTCCGGGACACTCCAGTTGGCAGACTGCCTTAATGCTTGCAAATCCAATCAATCCTGTCAGGCCGTAAATTTTGAGACCGGCCTATGCGTACTTTTTAGGAGCCAAGCTGGTGATCGGCAAGGTAATTCTATGTTTACATATCTTTTTATGTTCGCCGCATGGAAGGAGAAAGAAAGAGAGAGAGAGAGAGAGAGAAAGAGCGGCAGAGAGAAAGAGTGAAAGAGATGGAGAGAAATGGATATTATGATGGAGAAAGAACAAGGGGGGATATATGGGGGGTTCGTATATAGGGACAAAAAATAGATTTCGTCAATCCTTTGACTTTTCCCATGCCAATGCTCTGTATATCATTAACCTCGAGGAAAACAATAAGACCTCCGCGTACACGCATATTTCCTTTGAGGAAAAAGGCTTCAAGGTTTTTTTTTCTTCTCTCCCAACCGCTATATTTTCGCACCCCTCTCCACGTCCACAGCTGTAAAATTCTCTGGAGCCCATCAGTTCCGCCTTTTAATGTTTGGAAGGTTTTTTTTTCACATACCTATACATATATAGCTTTCTATGAATTTTTTTGACTCGGTAAAATCAGAAATTATGTTGAGTTTTTTTTTTTGTACCCTCAAAAAAAGAAGAAAAATTATTGAATACTTTTGAACACTCACACTTGAATAATTATTTAATGTTTGTGGGGACATTTTTAAAGAATTTCAATTTACGTAATATTTGTATTGACACTCAAAAATTACAAGATCCAACACGTGTGGAAAAAGTGTGGACGACAGAAAACATCGCTCTCCAAGTAAATCTATGGACGTCAGAGTCCGTCCACTTCATCAATTACTGTGACAGTGACGGTCTTATGTTATTATTTTGATTTGTCATTTACCTTCCCCGATGACACACCTGTGCCATTCATGAATTGAGGATGGAATTTTGTTTAATAATATGATAATAATTTTTTGTCTGCGTCAACATAAGTAAAGCCACTGATTCCTCCCGCGCCATGGCCACTTCCCACGCAAGTGGTTCATGTTACCGATAACGTCAAATGAATTAGATGATAGGGAGGGGGGGGGAGAGAAATTAGTGTTGTAATCATCTGTTTTCTATTATGTTTTAAAATAAACACAAGGTACACCTTTTGTTAGCCTCTTGCACAATGACCCTCGGACGTACGTGGCAAATTGTTTTTCTTTTTTTGATGAGTGCGTACATTAGTAGCTATGTAATGTGTGTATATACATTTGTGCATTTTTCTATCTTGTTTTTCTGCCGGATGGAGGAATTAATCAGTTTTCCTCTCTTTCCCAGGTGAAATTATACTCCTGCTACGCAAATGACCGCTACAG
The DNA here is from genome assembly GCA_034698585.1 of Disparrhopalites patrizii. NCBI lineage: Eukaryota > Metazoa > Arthropoda > Collembola > Symphypleona > Sminthuridae > Disparrhopalites > Disparrhopalites patrizii. Next base: position 14,001 of record JAQGBT010000071.1, read on the forward strand.
TACTTGTTGGGGTAACCCAAGATATGTATGATGTTGGACATTTGTTAAAAGCTTAAAAGTTTTAAAAAAAAAAAGGTCCCTTACTATTATCTTTTCCTTTTCCCTCCCATTATGTTCCGTACTACTATTTGTTACATTCCCACCGTGCAATCCTCAGGTGGATACAAAAAATTCTTTTCTTTTCTTCGTCCTTAACAAATTATTTCCCTCTGCCCTCCCGGAATTCTTTCCTCATATTTTTTCAAAGTCTTGGTATACACATGTGTATATGTATGTATACATATACGTATAAAGAAGCCCCCAAATAGAAGCCAAATAGAAGGGCGACCTCATGCAGGTTCAATATCAATCGTCTATCATCTTTTATTACGACTATATGTGGGGTAAGGAGAGCTAGAGACAGAGAACTAGAGCCCAAAAGAGAGAGAGAGAGAAAGACGTAGTTAGGAATCGAGATAGGAAGAAAGAGTACAGGAGAGAAATATTAGAATCCCAAGAAAGAAGTCAATGTCGAAAGAAGGCAGAAATAGTTTTCAAAGAGAAGAATGTCTTAGAAGAAAAATAATTTCCAGGAAAAATTCTTTCACATGTTAGAAGCCTTAACTAAAGACTCACTTCACATTCTTATGGCTTGAGGTATTCACACACTTTTCCCCCATTCTGCGTCAACTATATATACACGGTTTTTGTCATTACAAGTACATTGGAATTGATTTTTTTTCGCAAAGCCCTAAAAAACTATCCTGACATTACAATTAATTTTCGACCCACTCTTGTAAAAAAAAAACTACTCCATTCTTGGTGTGTATGTATACATACAATCATGTATATATATGTACGTATATTTATGAAACTATCCACGGGCAGATAAATTACATTATCATGCTGCTGAGCTCTTTTAATAATGAAAATATTCTGATAAAAGTCAGAGTGACGGTTCACCTTGACAATTTTACGCACGCTTTCTCTCATTATTTTCCCCCATATTTTTCACCATGTGTGTAGCACCTATAATGGACTTGGTAGGGACTTTGGCATCCTGGTCGATTCCATTTCCACTCAACCAAACATGTATGTGTGTGTATTACTATTATATATGTATATATATACATATATGTAAATTTTCACATTTACACCGATCGTCCTGAGATTATGAATAGAGTATGAAATGGCCCGAAATTCGAAAAATGGTTTCGTGTGTTGCGTGAAAGTATTGAGCAAATACATACCTTTCTCCCTATTCCCTATATACTTTTTCCCCGAATTGAGAAAGTTTATAGTTTCTCGGTGCCGGCGAGAATTGCTCATGTTTAACCTTTTGTATGCCTCCGTTTATATGGAAAAAAACAGGGTGGGAAAGGTAGAGAGAGGAGGACAGAGAGAGAAAAAGAGGTAGAGAGAGAGGGTAAGAGCAAAAGGGAGAGAGAGAAAGGGAGATAGAGAGAGAGAGAGAGAGAAAAATCGGGAAAAGAATAAGGGTAAAACTCTTTCATTAGTTACGTGCATAAGTAACATTTTGCGTACCATGATTTGGAATGTACCAATCCCTTTGATAACTCTTTCTTCCTTAATGCTCCCTTTTTGGTTGGCCGGGTGAGTTTCAGGGTTATACATTTTAACGTGTAGACATTTTCCTGGGGGTTATGAATGAATGAGCAAAAGTCTCACACCGACCTTTCGTTTTCTAAAGAGAATACAATATGTATGTATATTACATTTGAGGAGTTTTAAGAGGAGAAGTGGGGACATTTTTCGACGTACCTTGTACTTGCATAGTAATTCACTGTGAAATAAGAAATAACACATTTGAAAAAAAAAAGTATACAGACTAAAGCTCCTCCACATTATCTAAAATCATTGAGCGTGCTCATGTATTCCCCCTCCCCCGACAATGGTTTACAAGATCATGAAAACGCGGGGGTTGACACTTTTCTACAGTAACTAGAAAAAGTGTACTTTTTTTTGTCAAAAAAAAAAATAGCAAAGAAGGAAAAGTGTGAAGTGGGGGAAAAGGATGCATAATAATAGTATAGAAATAGAAACGAATGTACTTTTTTTATTCGGCAAGTCCTATACCAAAAAAAAGGAAAGAGAGAAAATCGAGAGAGAGAGAGAGACGGAGAGAAAATTGCGAGGGAGTGTTGAAAACGGGGAAACTTTTATATGGTTGAAATTAGTTGACAATTTAACTACTGCTGTTGTTAACACGCAATGGTTGGTGGTACACTTGAAAGTATACATACAGTGTATTAATGAATGGATGCTGCGTGATTTTGAATAAAGTGTGAAGTGGATGAAGACAAGGGCAGGATAGAAGAGATTGTATGACGAAGCATTTCATCCTCACACACCACATTACAAGTTCAACAACATGATGTATAGGTCTACTGGATGACCAGTGTTTTGGTAGATATTTTAAAATTTCACAGAAGCTTGTACAATTCAACACTTTTTTTTCTTTCTCTCTCTCTCTCTTTCTATCACTCTTTCCCTCCTCAATGAAAAACTCTCCATGTGTATGTCCATGTCTTTGTAATATTTGTCCAATAATTATTCTACTATACGTTCTCCCCCCCCCCGAAAAACAGAAAAAAATACATTGCTCTCGTATACACCAGAGCAATTTTGTCGATACATTTCTGCGGACGCAGCATAACTATCAATCAAGTGTGTGGTGTGTGAAGCGTATCGAAAATACTAGGGTGATGTTATTTTTTTTTTTATTATAATCCATGCGTGTTCTTTCCTCAAACTTTCCCCCCATCCCTTCAAGTTCAAGTATGAATATGATGCTCTTTGCCCCCCCCTCCACCTCCATCCCGCTTGACACCTTACTTACTACCTGGGTTAACGTAATTATTGTAATCATACACCAGCATAACGTGTATGTACTGTGATTTCAGGAGGTTACTCCTCATTATCAAGAGAGAGAGAGAGGGAGAGAGAGAGGAAAAAAATATTGTCGGTACAGGAAACATGTACCAATGCTCTAGTTGATGGGGTGGGAGAAAGGTTTACGCGTAGGGTGATACTACCACTATGTACATATTGCCCTGTTTAATCTTCAACGTATACCGTCATCTAAATTCATTGAGAAAGAAGCTTTGCTTGGACCAAAAAAAAACAACAACAACAACGGCAAAAGGGCAAAAGCTCACACACACACACAATTACTGACTTCCTCTATGAACGAAGTGCGTGGTCAAAATTATTGATATAGGAGAGTTACATTATGTATATGGATGAAGTGTGGAATAAGAAAATTGTTTAAAAAAAATGATTTACTTCGATGGTCCTTAATCATTTTAAAAGGATCAATATGATTGTAAATGTCTATTACTGCACCCTCTTTTTTTTCACCAACTAAAAGCCTCACCGCCATTGATGGATTTATGTACTTGGAGAAGGTGGCCAGTTGTGCACGTTTATTATGTACAGTAAAAAAAGGAAAACAAAAGGATACTACCGGGGAACAGACCTTTTTGGTTTATGCATTTACTACTATTACTATACTACTAAATACAACGCCAGTACATTTTTTTAAATGAGTAAGACGGGAAGAGGGAATTTTTCATAGTAAAAACAAGGAGGAGTCGTAAAGATGAGTGTAAGGAAATTGAATGGGACACAGTAATAATATCACGTCCATTTCTGATTTTCTTCCTCTTCTTCATTTTTTTTTACAAGAATCTAATCAAGTATTATTACTAGGAGAAAGACACACATACACCTATGTTTTGGGATGAGAGAATGAGATTCACCGGTTACATTGGTATGTTCTAGTATGAAGGGATAAGACATGTGTAAATGCCTTTCCAAGCATTCACACTCAGGCTACGTATAAAATAATTAATTGTAAGGAGTAAAATTTGTGAATGGTCATTTACATCAGTTTTAGCTGTTGGGGCAAGTGTAAGTGTCCTTCTGGCATGTATCTAGATCATGGGACGAGTTAAATTCAGTTCATGAGACAAGGATCATATAGAAAAGGGGGAGAACAAGAGGATATGATGAGGATGAATCTCTCAAATCTGTCTCCCTCTCTTAATCTCTCTCTTTCTCTCTCTGGTTTCTAGATCTTCTTCCTAGACGCTTCATGACAAAAAAAATCTAATTGAGTTTTTGTTCACGGTATAGATATATACATTTTTTTCAAATATTTCTTTTTGGGACTGTTATTATTACAAAGTATATGTCTGTACAACACCAACCGGTTTCACGTAGGATTACCTTCTTCTCAATATTGTACAATACGTATATACATCTGTCAGGATTATGAAAAGTGGGAAAAGGGTGCTTTTGGCGTTTGAATGCTCTATCGTGAAGAGGAAAAAATCTTATTTTTTTTTAGGTTTGTGAGAAAAAAAATATCAGAGAAAGAACAACATAGGGAACAATGTGTAAGGTTAATCATGTATAAGTTATACACTATCGATTGTTTACAATCAACTAATCTTCTCAAGTAACATGCTCTGGATTTGAGGTAGAAAAAACGATTATAGACGGCACGTTTTCTTTTCAGACCTGTTTTTGACGCGATATTTTTGTTTTTTTTTCTCTCTCTTTCCCTTCGTAGAATTCAAACAGCATATCTATCATGCAACAGTTTCTATGAAAAAATCTTGGTTTGTATTACTAAAAAGTCTGGGGTGTAACACATTGAGAGATTGCATGATGTATTTTTTTTTCGTTTTTTTTTGTATTCCCCTTCAGACTTAATACTGGGGTTTGTGCGAAAAAAATTGTAATCAAAAAGTCAAGGTAGAGAGTATGTTTTAATAAATCATATGTATACAGGTATTTTTTTCATACGTACAGTGATAGGAGCTACACATGCATGTTTCCACTTATTTCAATTCTATACATGCATTCTGAATTGACATTTTGAAATCATATAAATCAGTTATAGGTATACTTATTGACTTTGGGACTGTTTGAATAGGAGGGAGTTTTGACACACAAAAAAAAAACATGACACAGTGAATTGGTCTGGGGTCTAAGTGGGACTTGTATGTATGAATGTATACCCAATGAAATGCAGTTCATCACCCAAAAAAATGAAAGAAATTTCGAGAGACTCAAGAGCCAATAATACTATACTATAGAAAAAAAGAAGACCAAATATAATGGAGAAAGAAGAAGGGGGTGCCCCTTTTTCCTTGATCGAGTCGTGCCAATTTAAGTTATTGATACAGTAGCACTGGCGTGCAGAGAACGTGTTAATAGAGATGCAACATAGTAATTAAGAGAAGGAGAAAAAAATAACAAGAAGAAGAAAATGAGAAAAAAAAGAAAGAAAAAACAAGTAGTATATGATGTATTATTTTTTTTTTCGTGCAGATGGACTAATAAAATCCCAGTTTCCGGTGTTCACCATGTACGCCCAGAAACTTTGCCTTCCCAGTGCAAGGAGGTGTGATCGGTCTTGGGCCTTTGAATTGGTTCGTGGGCACGTTCTACAGGATGGAGGAAAGAAGGTGATGCAAATGCCCAACCGAATGGCGTGCCTGGATGCATGCATGCAAGAGAGAGAATTTCCATGCAGGTGAGAGAAAAAAAAAGTTTTTAAATAACAAAACAAAAAAAAGGGGAGAAAAAAATGACGGGAAAAAAATATTTTTTTTTCGGCTATATTAAATCCACTACTATACATATGTATACACAATAGTTCCAAGGGTCCGCAACCAATGCACCTATGTATATTAGATATCATAAAAGTGTTTTTTTCTCTTCTTTTTTGGTTGGAGGGAAAAAGATGGAAGGAAGAAATAAAAAAAAAACGTGTCACATAATAGTATTGCAGTGGACGTACATATAAAAGAGCGTCAAGTGTTTCCCAGGGAGGAATTTTTCCAATTTTGGTTGTATAGGTTAGTCAAGTAATACGCATGTGAGTCACACTATCGACTACATAATAGCAAAGGGAAGGAAGAAGTGTTTTTTGGCACAAATTTTTTCCCCGAAGATGAGGTCGACTGGCCTCATCTTACATAATAGTTGGGACAAGGAGAGAGGAAGACGACAACAACGACGACGACGAAGAAGAATATATTTTTTTTTATATTATACTTCGCATAGCGTGAGAAGATTTAAATGTAACCCACACCTTTAGTAGGTTATTGTGGTCAATGGCTTTTATCCATGGTTTCTGCAGAAGAGGCAAGGCCAGAAGGCCAAACGGGATAGTTTACCAACAATGCCGTGGGGCAGCTGGGGTGCGGCCTCATCATTTCATAACGGCACTGTTAGAAAATGTATCCATACTTATGTGATGGACACGCGAAAAGAAAAAAAAAAGAAGGAATATATTTAAGAGAGAAGGAGGAGAGGAATGAAGGCGGCGGTGATGATGACGACGACGACGACGAGAAGAAGAAGAAAAAAAAAGTTTTTTTTTTTTTGAATGTTTAAAATGAAATTCTGAATGGCATAATTGAACATGAGAATGCAAGCAAATCAATTGAGACGACGGACCCCTATGTGGCCACAAGATTAATTACCTTTTTGATGCTGCCTTGCTTCCGAATCCTCGCTTCGACGAGCTTTCAACATTTTCAAAACCCTAAATTTTATACAAAAATCTACATGCACACACCATACTAACCGAGTATTACGTCGGTATTAAATGTACAGGTTTATTCAAAGCTACATATTTCATGTTACTGCCATAAATATAGATACGTATAGACACTGGCAGTGGTGGTGTAAACTTTAGTTTACACTAGATTTGGACTGTAAAAAAGAAAAGAGGAGAGAGAGAGAGAGAGAGGAGATGAGTGTACATATTATTTATGTAAACCTCCCTCTCTCTCTCTATTTTTCCCTGTAAGCACTTGTCTCGCACAAACACCAAAAAGAAATCCACCTCTCCCACCGGTTTCTCTAATGTAATGATGAAATGCAACTTTCCTCACTACACCTCTTCTCACTTCTTTGTTGTCTCCCCTTCTTGATAAGTACAAGGGAGGAAGGAAATTTCTTGGGCATACACAAGAGGTAAACAGATTAGCTGGATTCCTTTAGAAAGGCGGTCACCAAATCGGCCGTGGTCTTTTCTTTATAGAGAAGATTCATCATCTTTGATATTATTATATTTTCTTACATGCAGACAATACATACACATATACATAGGTGTATACAAATACATACATAGGTACACATAGAGGAATTAGATTTTTTCCCCTCCCCTGGCAAATTAGTACAAAAGAATGAATTGAACTTGAAATGGGTAAAATGTAGGCGTTCCTATTGTAGCCACAAGTAATTGAGGAGACCGCTTTTTTGTAAAGAGGTTAATTAAGACATGTGGAAAATATGACTCTGTCATGTGTCAATTATGTAGTTGATATACTTGTGCACATATACGTATTAATGTATATAATTTGAGGTAATCATAATGATTTGGATTTATATACCATTTATGCAAATTAGGGACTATTAAATTAGGTTCACAAGACACGATGTTTACACTTGTATTTATGTTCAACGAATGTCTGTAATGTTATATATTGGAGTGTGCACATTGTGTACAATGTACCGGTGAATGTGTGTTTCTTTACTGTGTTTTAATATTTCGTGCTGGTGTATATATATTTATATGTATTTTTTGTATATATAATACAGGTCGGCGTGGTGGGAAGGTGGGACGGGAGAGTGTACGATGAGTGAATTAGATCGTTACAGTCTGAACCAGCCTTCACGCTTCACCCCCGAGCCGAATCTGGATTACATGGAGAGTCAGTGCATTCCAGAGCCAAGTAAGATGTGTGAGTTCAAAAAGATTGAGAATCGACTCCTCAAGACGGTGGATGCACTTCATGAGGGAGTGACAACAATCGAAGAATGTCGACAACTCTGTCTCAACGCCCCTTTCAGATGTCACACTTTCGATTTCGAAGGCGTCTGCCGTCTCAGTCATCATTCCACAGCCACTGTGACTCAAGTGGAGGAGCCATATTTGATCATGAATGCCAGTTCCTCCTGGGAGCGTGGAGCTTGCTACAATGTTTCCTTGGATTGTTTGGCCAATCATTTGCGGGCAACACTCACCACGAACAAGATCTTTAATGGGAAGGTCTACTCCCGACCTAGGCCGAATGCCTGTGTCGTGGATGTTGTCAATAGCATGACTTTTGAGATGAAGATGGACTACGCGGACCCAGCATGTGGCGTGAGACAGGAAGAGCCAGGGAGGTTTGCGGCTGACCTTGTACTTCAACATCATGATCAGATCATGACCAGCTCGGATTTAGGCTTTGCCCTCAGGTGCTCCTTCCACCTTGAGAATAGGAGTGTGGCCCATGGGATTGAGTTGCAAGTGAATGGGAAAATTCAATCTATGGCAAGTGAGTCGGCTGTTGTTCCTGCTCCTAATGTCACCATGAGAATCACCGACCGAGTCGGGGGAGATATCAGCACGGCACAGGTATGTAACAAATCGCTTTTCAATTACTTCTAGTAGACCATCCTACTGTGAAAAAAAAAAAAACAAGTATTATCGATAATGCTCCAAAAGCTCCCCTTTAACTTGGGATGTGTGTGTGTTAGCCTTTAGCTATTAAAAAAAAAGTTGGACACCAAAAAAAAAATGGTGAAAGAGAGGAGGGGGAAAAACTGTATTTCCTTTTCACTCCTTTCAACTCCTTCGTCTCCAATTGTGTTGGGTGAAGATAAAAAGAAAGAAAGAAAAAAGACCATGGAACTTCGTGAGCTCATACACATAGATATGGAAGGGTTTGTGAGAAGTAGAAGAAGAAGAAGAAAAGTCGTAGACAAAGAATACTTACATGAAATATAGGGAAGGGATCAGGAACGTGCGGATATCATCTAGACACACGACATCTTTTTACTCCCTTGTGATTATGATTGTATTGAAAAACTCTTGTGCCACATACTTTATTTGGAAGTTTGTCAGGTGTCTATTGTGACATTTCTCATGCACATTTCCCCGGTGAATATTATCTATATAACATTATAGTGTAGATAGAGACCAGGGCGGAAGATGCGTACATGGTCACATTAACGTATGTATATACATATGTAGGTATGCATATGACAGAACATACGCAAACATTTGGCCTCAAGCTCCCCTTTTCTACAGAAACTAACAGTAATAGTGCATGTAATGAAGAATCTTAAGTACAGGGGCGGAAAACAGGAAATTATCTTCTTTCCTACCACACCGGCTCAACTGAAGGGGGGAAGAGAAATTCCGGCTTATAATATTACCAACATTAACAAAAATCAGAGAGAGAGAGAGAGAGAGAGAGAACTTACGCATAAATATTACATTCATATTGCAAGGGAGATATTCTCAATAACTTTTTTTTTTATTCTATGAAGATGAGCGCTCCTAGATAAAATGAACGTGTTTGTGTGTGATTTGTATAATAATTCATTTTTTGCTTTTTTTAAAAAAAAAATCAGGATTTTAGGCAAGACAATGTATCTCCCTCCGCGTGCATTGTTGATATATAGGAAGAATGTAATAAAAAATGTATAACCTATATAGAAGTGACCAGATGAGAAAGAGAGGAGGAAGGGTGAGGAAGAAGGGTTTAGTGCGGTAGAAAATGTTGTGGTTTCCAAGTTTTTTTTTTTTTTGCATCATATAAAACATCATAGTATTAATTACAGGGCTATGGCAAAGACCATTATGAGCCCCCGGGGTGAAAATTTATATAGTGATTTTATAACGAGGCCTTCAGGGTAGGTAAGGAGACATTTATGCGATGATTTCATCAAATAATATGTAATTCATTTCCTTCAGGCTTGGTTAACATTCCCATGTTACCCCGAGTGTATGGCACTTGGTTTAAATTGGTTTTTGCTCGAGTTTTTTTCTTTCTCTCTCTCTCTCTGTCTCTGTCTGTCTCTCTTTCGGTCTCTTCTCTCTGTCTCTCTCTCTTTCTGTCTCTCTCTGTCTTCCCATCCTCTTCCCCTTCTTTATGTTTTCATGTAATACTTTCTTCTTACCGCACACTTCCCAAACAACAAATGATGGGGCAGGTTTATATATGTGTTTTTGTGTATGTATATAAGGACGGGGACAACCGTGCACATACATGTATTACAGACATATACATATATATATGTATATTGTATGTAATATAGGGATAGAAAAAAAGAATAAAAAAAACAGTTCTTCGGAGTAATGATTTTAACTATGTAGACAAGCTTTAGGAGGTTGTTCAGGAGTGTTTTTTTTATGTTTGTGTGTGTGTGTGTGTGTGTGTGTGCTTGTGAAGGTTTTGATCATTGGAAAGTTTCCAGCTGGCAAAGAGTTTTGCTGTAGTCATGAAGATGGGAAAAGCATTAAAATCATTAGACTATTACATTGGCTATCATGTTGCTCATGTATCTATTTTTTCTTCCTTGTGCCAATGTGACTTTATAGGTTGGAGACCCGTTGTCTCTCCGCTTCGAGATTGTGGATGCGAGCAGTCCCTACGAGATCTTTGTGCGGGAGTTGATTGCCATGGATGGATCAGATGGAGCTGAAATTATTTTAATTGATTCTCGAGGATGTCCCACGGATCCATCCATCATGGGCTCAGTGAGTCAATTGGGTGGAAATGGGAAGGTACTTCAAGCTCCTTTTGAAGCCTTCAAATTCCCCACGTCACCCGTGGTTCAGTTCCAAGCTCTATTGACACCTTGTCTCCCCACGTGTCAGCCGGTGGATTGCTCCTTACCATCCGACCCATCCACGGGTGGGACCCTCCAGGCTAAATCCTACGGACGAAGACGTCGTCGAAGTTGGTCGAGTAAGGACTCTCAGGATAAGAATGACCAACCCGAGAATCTCCTGGTCGTCAATAGAATTCATATTGCGGATAAATTTAAATTTGAGCCTGAGTCCGAGTCCGAGGATGGTGTGAATGACAATCTTCTGAATGGGAATTGGGACATTGGGAGTGTGTCGAGGGCTGGAACGACCTCCTGCCTCAGCAGCATGGGCATCATCCTCTGTGGCTTTGTCCTACTCCTCATCCAAATGGCAATGCTCGTGGCCTGGCTGTACTTGTGGAAACGTAAGCGCTCTATATCCAAGATTGAAGAGGCTCATATAGTTAGTGGTCCCCAATATTTTTATCCATCCTCGACGAGTAGCTCCAATCCCCATCATCCACATCATCATCACCAATTCTCACGGAAATTTTTGCAGCAGGTAAGTGGAGACATGACAACTTTGCCTAGACTCTCATGAGAATGTACGGGAGGGGAATAAAAAAAAAAAGTATCACGCGCCTTTATAGTTTCTTTTTCTATAAGACAAAAAAAGCAAAAAAATACAGATACTTGTGTGGAATTCCAAGCAATTATAATTTTCTTTGGTTCATCTCTCTCTCTCTCTTTTTTTTCTCGTCACAAAAAAGTTTTTTTTTTCAGCAAAACAAAACAAAAACACCGCGTATGGTACAGGTTACCTTAGCTATATCGGTGCGGTCACTGGAAATGATGTTAATCTGTATTGTTTCTCAATTGGTAATGCGGTGATGGTTTTTTGGTATATTGTGGTGATGGTTCACGTTATTATTATGTATAGTCTCAGTTTTTCTGTCTTGCAATGTTTTTTTTATACAATGTTTTTTTACTCTACTTACTTAGATAATGTGATGTAGGTGAATCTCTGTGTCCTCCCTGTAGCTTTTTTTTTTTATTTAAAAAATCAACCAGTTTCTTACTCAATAATGGATTCTTATGGGTATTGATGGTAGACTTCATAAAATGCGTAATATAATAAGTGCATTCAGGTGTCTAGCATAAAGGGACACAGTATTCTCTCATCTTTTTTTTTTTTTTTTTTTGAAGCCCACAAAGTTTTTTTCTTTTTGTCTGAGAAAGACATTTTTGTGGTGTTGTGATAGAAAATAAGCCAAATTAATTTTCAAAAGAAAAAAAAAAGAACACACACGTATGCATACTGAACAAGTAAATCCCGCCATGATTTTTTGGGTAATTCTCCTCTATTCAATTTTATATACATAACTATACATATGTATATAGGATGGACACGTTCCCCACAACATGACACTTCCTTGGAATTAAATGACCGTGTAATACTCCTATATAGAAGCATGTCCCGCATCAGTAAACTATATCTCCTGTATTAAAAGCAAGTAAAAAAATACTTGCTTTTAATCCGTAAACATATTGCCACATTGTCACAAAAAAAAATCAGATCTGGCATATACAACAGCAGGGTATGTGTAAAGAGAAGCCTCTAAAAAAATGAAAGAAAAAAAAACTACACACACAGACATAGACGTCTGCCTTGAGGATTGGCGAGTGTAATTCTTTTTTTTTTAAATACCCCTTGTGCCCACAAATGGTCACTGATCTGGCTGCTCAATCGTGAAAGCCTTTGAAATATGAAGCAAAAAATTACAAAATTTACTTGGGTGTTGATTTAGAGCGGGATTTAACCAAATATATATAATATGTGTAATAAGAAAGTTCCAAAAGTAAAATAAACATTGCAATTCTGAAAATGTCAGGTTTCTATCCACTCTCACAACTCTTTTTTATTTTATTTCTGTACAAACCAAGACTTTTATTAAATGATGTTTTTTTTTTGTATTTTCCTGGGGTCAGTAGTAACTCTTATTCTATAAGTGTATGTATGGTAATATTGATGTCACAATAATAGCAACGTACCCTCCTGGAGTTTTAACTGTAATTTGTAGTAACTGAAAGTACGTCCCACATATTGCAGTGGCATTGTAGTAGCTATTTATAATTTTTGTATATTTTTTAAGACAAAAAAAAAGATTGGTATATAAACAAGTGCATAACAGTTTTTTGACGTGTATGCATGCGTGTACATACATACACTTGGGGCATACGTTTTATACATTATATACATAGTTGTTGGATGTTTATACATTATTTTTGTTTAAGTTATTTTGTTGTTGTTGTTATTGTATTATATTATGTACTACTATGAAACTCCTAGTGTTGAATTCCTACCTGAATTTTGATACGAAAAGAAAAAAACTGACCTATTTGATGCATGGCAATAATACCTGCAAAATGAAATGAGATGTTTCTACAAAAGAAAAAGTTTGCAATATTATTATAGTATTTTTGGGGAGAGTGGCGGAATAATTTATTGTGCAGGTATAGACATTAAGTAGTATCAAACATATTAAATTCTAATAAGTATTTATGATTTTGTTAGCGTACATAGTTAATTATTTATTGTTTTTAATTTTGTATTTATTACCAATGGTGATATCAAAAAGTTTTTATGTGGAAGAAGGAAAACCTGAACAGGTTTTTTTTTTCTCTTTCTCAATGTATAACTCTTACTATCAGTAAAAAAACATTAGCCTAAAGAGTTTCCCTATACAAAAGATAACATTTTCTTGTTTAAATACTAAAACAAAAAGCGTTGAAACTCACGAAATTTTTTTTGTAACGCCATAAATTTTATGTATTAAAAAAATCCACAAAAAAAAATTATTTAGCAGAGAATATGATATACCCTTGTGTAATTTACCCATAAAAAAAATAATTGTCATGACCATCAGGGAAAAGAATTGGTGAAGTTCCTATGAAAAGTACCTGGCGTAACCGGGAAAAGTGATTGGTACAGTCGTCCACTGTATACTTATACACACAAAGGTTTAAATAAGAGAAAACAGAAAGAAATGGAATATTTTGTGACAATAATACTTAATTTTTAAAAAAATGAAAAAAATATATAATTTATATACTTTTTTTTTTTACTCAAGAGTAACTTTGCAATGATAATGATAATAAATACTATATTATTATTTCACACTTCTTACAACCTTTGTCGGTTGACAAAGATTTTAATTGGGGAATTCTTGCCCTTATCATTATTTGCTGTACTTGTTTCATCTTTTCATTACATACTTATCAGGCATGCTTCGCATAAGATAAAAGGAAAGGAAAAAATGTGACTTTTCTCCGTATCCCTTCATTACATGGAGAGGGAAAACTTCACTTTTTTTTTTGAAACTCCTTCTTTAGCTTTTTTTTTTCGGCACCAAGGACCGGCTTACCACATATACATATTAAGCAACTGCTTAACATTAAAGCGTACAGACGAATTACAAGGACTGGGACAAAAATGGTGAACAATCTCAGTGGGCATTCACAGTGTATAATCACATGTTATCTCCCATATCCTACGTGAACCATTTTGGAGGGGAAGAGAGTTTATTTCCTCGACATATAGTAGTGACTAACTACCATTAAGCTTTAACAGAACCTTTTGTGAAGACAAGGGATTTCTCGTGAAAAAAAAGACAGAATAACATTGAAGACAAAAGAAATGATCCACACACACAACTCTTATTGTAATTACAGAGACAGAGAGAGAGAGAGAGAGAGAGAGGGAGAAAAAGTTTTTAGGAAGGGAAAAAATCGCGAAAAAAAAGAATACGAATGGGGAAAAAATAGACAAACACTAAAGAAGGTCATGGTCTGGAGACTAGTAGTAAAGTTGTGTTGAGGAACCGGTTTCATACGATTTCCATATAGTGTGATACTGGCAGCATTGTCAAGAAACAAATCTGCATGTCCCCGTAGGATTTTTGTACTTTTTTTTTTCTTACCATGCCTTTTTGGTGCATAATACCTAAGTATATGTTTCTCTCTCTCTCTCTCTCTCTCTCTCTCTTTCTCTGGCTCTTTCTCTCCCTTTGGAGGTGAATAGTTTAGAGAAAGAGAGCGCGTCTAACAGTCTCTCCAGTGAAATTAAATTATTTACTTGGTAACCCTGTGTCATTGCTCCAAGTGCTATACTTTATTTTTTTTTACATTACATACATTGCAGATATATTTATATCCGTAAAATAAAATAAGACTTGCATGAAATGCAATAAATTCTATTCATACGGCGCGAATACGAAGAAGAATGAGAGGGAAAAAGGAAGAAAAAAAGCGTTTGTGAGATTGACTATAGGATTCTTTGGGATGTACATACATATGTTGCATTTTGTAATAAGTATACATCTCCATGTACACACATATTTATTTGACTGAGAAGGGGGAAAAAGATAGAATAATCATGTATACATTCCTTCCCTGCTTTTTCTCTCTTGTGCTCAGGCATTCACTCCAATGTGTTTACATACGAGAGTCCTCATATGCACGGCTTTTGCTGTATTTTTTTTTACAAGAAGAAGCAGGGAGAAAAAAAAAGCTTTGGTATAAAATACTAAATGCCAGTACTACTACAATGGAAATTCCGTGGCAAAAAAGAGGAAGAAGAAGAAGAAGAAGAAAGATTAATACATTCACAGACTGACTTATACGGAGTATAATGGAGCAGGTAGCAAGAGGGCAAGTCTGTGGTTCATAACATGAGTACTTTGTTCTTGCCATTTAAACAATTTCCCTTAAACTATATATATATATATATATATATACAGAAAAATGTATACAAATTATCGTGACGTAAACCAGTACACCACAAAACTTCTCCCATGCTCTCGTGACTCTTTCTCTTTCTCTTCAGTCTTTAAAAGCATGCAGTATGTCCATGTATTTTCATTTCCCAGGATCACTTAAAACAAGCTCTTCTTTACAAGAAAGGAAGAAGTTATATTTACATGTGTAAAAAGCACAGAAAGAGATGGAGAGAGAGAGAGAGAGAGAGAGAGAGAGAGAGAGAGGGAAAGAGAAACACAAGCTACTCCTGTTTTCATGTTATACATAGTATATTTATGCGTGGCATAACTTCTTTTTTTTTGGTGAGTCAAAAAGAAAACATAACTCTTGGATGTGTAAAATACTAAATCTTTGTGGTTTACTACTGTTCTTACCTACCACGGACTTACCTCAGTTACTTACGGTGTGACGCCTCCGACAGCAATTATTATTTGATTTTTATTTTGTCTCATCCTCCTTTCTTGGTTGGTGCAAAGCAAAACATATCGTGGGTGAAGAATCAAGTGTGATCATCTCTATTTTCCCCTACATTAACTAGAAAGCCATCACTTTGTAAAAATTAACACTCCCCAGATATGATCACATTTGATTCTTCGTCCATGATATTAACCACTAAGCAAATATTTTCTGCACGAGCAAATGTCTTTAAATACACGTATTGGGGCAATCAGTTTGGGGGGTGATCCGTTCCATTGTATAACACCATAAAAATCATGATGACACATTGCAACTATTCTTGTTCATTCATAAAACAAATGTTTACCCTTCAACCATTTAAAAAAAATGAAACCTTGAGGGGGGGAAGTAGTAGTTAGTTTTTAAGGTATAAAATAAGGTGGAGGAGAACTACAAAGAAAGGCAGGGAGAAAGAGAGATAGAGAGAGGGAGAGCATGAGGCACAGACGTAGAAACACAGAGCATAAAAGCGTTGGAAAAAGGGTCAAACCAACAGAATGCATGGAAAGAGATAGACAATTTGAGTTTGGCAAGAGCCAGGGAGATATATGCATATGTGGAGAAAGTAGAAAGGGAGGGGGATGAAGAAAAAGAGGGTAATAGAAATGGAGTAAAACTGGAGGAAATATAAAGGGAATGAGACTGGACGAGAGAGGCAAAGGGAAAAGAGAGAGAATGAGAGGAAATAGAGAGAAAGGGAGAGAACTAGGGAAAAGAGAGAGAAGGACAGAGAAAGAGGAGACAGACAAAAGAGACAGAATTATAATTTAAAGTAACAGAGCAACTACTATTTGATTTTAAACTCTCTCTCTCTCTCTCTCTCTTTCGCTCCCTCCCAAGTCATCAAAGTTGTCGAGCTGGTTGTTGTTTGTTGTATGCTTTATGCATAAATTTTTTTTTTTCAACATGTGAATTCAAGTGTTATTTTTTTCTCCTTTCTATACGAATAGTTGTCGTATGGCAATGTTAGTATCTGTGGTAAGTTGTAAGAGAAGCTAAATGGGGAAGAAGGAAGTCGACGGTGAGTGACTCTTTCAAACCGTCTTCAATACTACATGCTACAACAAGTATTTTAGCTGACCTTCTGCTTTCTTTACGAGTCTCTCTCTCTCTCTTTATCTTTCTTTCTTTCTCCCTCAACACACACACACACACATTGACCCTCAAGCCGTACGCACACTTTTATATAGTGTATTTCAAGCGTTGCTCTAAATTATTCAATTCCCCAAACTGCACTCACAGGAACACACCCTGTACCGTGTCATGAACTCACAGAGGCAAGGAATTTGAGTTTTAAATTATGCATACTCAGATTAGGTTCTAATTTATTTCACACATACCTATACGGCAATATATATCCCCCGTGTTTGACGTGCAGTCTGCAAAAGAACATAAAATAAATAATATTTTGCTACGAGAGAGAGAGAGAGAGAGAGTAACAACAGGAAGGATATACGTGTGGAGGGAAAGAAAGGAAAGAGAGATGGAAGGGAAGAGAATGCGCAACCCCTTCTTTGAGATTTTTTTTTTGTTTTGGTGTATATAGATACACTTAATAATAAATAAATAGTATTTATACATATCTATATACATACTTATGTAGAAGGCGTGTGTAGTAAAACCCGTCAAAAAATGTGTAGCTTCAAAAAAGATGAAGCGTTTCCGTGCTCTGTCTTTTTTTGTAGTAGAGGAAGTTGTGTAAACCACAGGGACGGGCAAGGAGAGAGAGAAAGAGAGAGAGAGAGCGAGAGAGGAGAAAGAACAAGAGAAAGGGAGGGGGAGACAAGGAGGGAGAAAGAGAGACAGAGAACAAGAAAAAAAATACCAACAGTTCATACATAATAAAATCGCAGTGGGAGACCTGAACTACGCGAATTATATTATTCAATTGTATTTACCCAGCCTATAAATAAGAAAAGTTATCATTACATGTATTATTTCTGCTGTACATACATATGTACATATAGGTTAGTACGTAAATTATTCCCCGGATGGCTTGAGATTCTCCTACATGCACGCACACATGGACATCTTTTAAATATTCCCTGATGAATTTCTACAGGGAGAGAGAGAGAGAAGGATTACCACTAAATCATATAACACAATCATAACAATGAAAAATCTTTAGGCAAAGACACGTATCTAATGCAGATTAAAGAGAAGTAAGTGCAGTGTATGTATTTATTCCGGCTGATTGTTATTTTTCTATACAAACATTTAAAATTTAAATACATATAAGTATATTATTACATTTCTTTAATATAATAATAGAACAATTCTGAATAATTTTCATTAGTGAGAAAAAAAAGAATTAAAAAAATCCCTTTGTTAGCATTTAATAATAGTATAATGGTTGAAGAACAGTGACAATTTACCTCCTCCCCCCACAAGTTCCGGCATCAATTCATCCATTTATGAAATGAATGACAAATGAAATGATGCACATTTATACAAATGTTAGTTACTAAATACCTCCATATTTATATGCATCCCATGTCCAATAATGGTGATTTGGAGCACGATATGGGGCACTAATATTATGACTTCTGCTGTTAACAAGCATTTATTGAACGTATTTTTTTCACGCCATTATACGTGTTCACTAAACTATACAGTAACAGGAAGACAACGTTTTTTTCCCCTGCAAAAAAAAAAAAAAAAAATGGATCCGCTGCAAAAAGGGTGCAACCTCGATGGTGGTATTGTTGTACTTGTTTGCATTTGAATAATAGAAAATTAAAAAGAATATTTGAAGAAGCTACAGTTGGGCTGTTGTTTGGGAGAAGAGGCGGAGGAGAGAGGGAAGGAAGGTATCATCACGGTGAGGTAATAATAATACAAATAAAATGATCACTTGTTAATCTACTACAGGATTTTTTTTTCCAACAAAGAAAAGCATTTATCCTACACCTCTTTGAGCCGATGATTTCTCTTGAAGTCACTTGTATATGTATATATATGTATGTATACAAAGTCCATAGTCATATACACATTGGTTGTAATTCTTTTTGGGTTGGTTTTTCTTCTGTGCAAGTGTGACAAGTACTGCAAACTACGTATGCCTCAGTTAGTAAAGGTAATTGAAATAAACCAATGGTATGATGTATATCAAGAATAATTTCTCTCTCTGTCTCTCTCTCTCTCTCTCTCTCTTTCTCTTGCTCCAAAGACACTCGAATAACTGCTTGGCTGCATATCCTGCATTTAAGTGTCTAACCAACGCTTTTATTTATTAACGAGGTTGCAGGAAATAGCACCTGAACTGGTGTTGCTGTGGTAGAGACCAGCACATTGCATATTCTCCTGGTACTTATTACGTAGCGTGGTAGTAGTAGTTTTTTTATTATTTCTATACTTAGCCATGTATAGTCAAATCCATATTACAAGCTCATATACTTACTCGAAGAGAGAAAACTGGGACCACAAAGACGTTGAACTTGAAGACGAAGTATTTTAATCTTTCATGAACAAGTGTGTTACCTAAGTGTGGAAAAGGTCATGAATATTAATGACGAGAGTTGTCATGACTTTCATCATTACAATGTGGGGGGACTCTATACATAATAGATGCTTGAAGCGTGCATTATAGAAAAAGTGCGGAGTGAAAACAAGTGCCTTTTTCCTTGTAAGATTTGTAAGAGAAAAAGAAGAAGGAAAAAAAAGAAGAATTTCTCTGACGATTTGGGGTTGACGGGTGGCAGAGTACTTACTAACTCTGTACATGCAAAAAAAAACACAGATTACACTCACCCTCTCATGGAAAAAGGTACGGACATATAGCTTTGGATCTTGTTCAGAAATTTCTTTATGACCATGTAGTTTTACTCTGGAATGAACACGTCCATATCCTAACTATAACTATATACACCTAATATATATATACATATATAAGGATTTGCGGTGGGAGGAAGTGTGCAATTATTACCACTATATTGCTAGTTAAAACGCACGGTGAATCTCTTAATCATATAATAAGGCTGCAAAAGCTCAAGATCGGCATGCATTTTTTCCCCAATTTTTTGCTGGCTTCCTTTTTTTTTCTTCTACTTCTTGGGTAAGTATACATCATCATAAACATAGGACAACTAACAGTAGCTTGTGCTACAGTCAACAACAATAATAAAGGTGATTTGACAGATTTTTTTTCTCTCCTCCTGGGAGGGGGAGCTTTCATTAAGAAATTTTTAACACTGCTGGAGGTAAGGGAGCCGCAAAAATTATTGGAGGGTAGAGAGTAATTACGTAATATTTTCACATATATTTTTTTTCATTTTTTTTTTGTTCTTCTTCTTCTTCTTCTTGTATTCACAGTGTGAGACAGTGAGAAAGAAAGGGAGAGGGGAGTGGACAGGTAGTAAGAAAGGGGGGAATTACATCCATTTTCATGGTAGAGCCTAAAGAAATGATTATGTGAAGATCCCGTCCACTGGCTTGTTTGGAGGGGCATCAGAATGGTCATAAAATACAATGGGGATGGAGCTGGAAGGGGGTGATTTGGTCGTGGGGGTGGAGGACACGGATGAAGTTGTGGAAATGGAGGCAATACTGTTATTAGATTTCCGGGTTGTGGAGGCATAACTAGAAGAGTTGAGGTCAGAATCGAAGTGAAATCCTCTCGTCACAGCTTTTCTCCAGGTGCGATTGGCCTGTTACAAATTTAGGAGCAAAAGAAAAAAGAAAAAAAAAGATTATCCATAAAATACCGTGTTTATTTTTATATTATATAATATAATAACAAGAACAATGAAGCGGGAAGACTCTCATTATGTCATCCCAGAACGTTTATCGTAGGAGATAGATACGCATTTTTTTTACGGTTATAAGTATTTTATATGGTACACTAACTGGTCATTTCCGTACAGAAAAAAAAAGTTTGTAGGTAATAGTAATTCCTTTTTTTTTCCCCTGGTCTATCTTGCCTTTAGCTCAGTTCTCATAAGTAATAGGAGCAAATAATGGTTTAATGGAAGGATGTGGGAATTAAATAAGAAATACACACTAGTGTTAAGAGAAGAGATATTATATGGAGGGGGAAAATCACGACAATATACAGACAGATCACGCCAAAGGAAGGAGGAATGTGTGGCATAC
Source organism: Disparrhopalites patrizii (assembly GCA_034698585.1). Lineage (NCBI taxonomy): Eukaryota > Metazoa > Arthropoda > Collembola > Symphypleona > Sminthuridae > Disparrhopalites > Disparrhopalites patrizii. Next base: position 34,974 of record JAQGBT010000071.1, read on the forward strand.
ACGAGAGGGACACCTAAAAACTTATTGAGTATAGTGTTTAGTAAAAGGGGGAAAAAAGCCCTGTATATCTCATGTGAAAAAATACGTAATAAGCGAAAAAATGAAAAAAAAATTGAAGGAAATATATATGTATGTAGGAAATCCACGTACATATATACATATGTCTATTTTACAAAAAAAAACTGTCCCTCCACCTCCTCCCCTAAAAAAGAACAAAAAAAAATTACCTGTGGATGAAGGAGAACTCGAAAAAGAAAAATGAGGACCCCTTGACCTGCATTACAGAGACAGAAGAGATACTGAAAAACCAGCTTGAATGGTCCGATGGCAAAAAAGCCTAGGATCCATCCAACTCCCAATAAAACCATGACCGTTAGAGCTCCTTTGACTTGTGTTGGAGAGACGAAGAAAAAAGTGGATGTTGGCTTTTTTGGCGGCTTCCAGTCGACTTGATGTTGTCCTTTACCTTGACCATCACCACGTCCTTTCCCATCCTTACCAGCTCCCCCATCATTTAACTTGATTTCTGGGGGGACCATCTTGGAGCGCTTCGTCAATTTGGCACCTTGCTGATTGAGAACTTGAAGAATTCGTACGAAGACGAAGATGTTGACAATGAGCAGGAGACCAGCTGGTCCCAGGTAGCCCACGTAGTACATGGCCAGATTCAGATGACCTGCCATTATACACCATTCACCTCTCCCATTTTTGTACACTTTGGGATCCACGCAAGCACAAATGAGAACAATCAGGAAGGGAACTCCTAGAAAGAAAATATCCAACAACATAAAAAATATATAGACACGGGGGAAAAATGTATTTTCCCAATTACATTAAATGACAAGTCATTTATAACAAATCCCTAAACGAAGCTATTTTTTTTTACAGAAAAAACAGCGGACCTATATTACATGTACGCACCTGTACAAGCTCATATATCCATCCATTAATGCCAAAAGGTATATACCATAAATAAAGAATTTTAACCTGTAATAATACGTGATACGACACGACCGTCTTAAACACGTACGGAGTACACAACACTCAATTGCCTCGATCAAAGACATCCACCCAAATTGTAATTGTTGGTGTAAGTTCATACAGATGAACCGATGGACGGCTTATATCTAACTTTAAAAGTGTCTTTTCACACAAAGCAAATAAAATGCCCCATGTATCTACAGGGACATGATTGGAATGGTGGGTTATGATTTTTTTTCCACTTTGGTATTTCTACTCTTTACATAAGTACGCTATTCCCTTTTTTTTCAATTCCTTTAAGCATCCACATGAATTCTACATGTATACACAAGCATATACATAATGTAATTTTGATCCATCAGTCTCGAAAAGTTCAGGAAAGAAACATTCCCATGTCAAATTACCTCATACGAGGATGAGTGTAGTGTACAAATTGTGCACAAGGTATTAAACTCTCTCTCTCTCTCTCTTTCTGTCTCTCTCTCTCTCTTGGTTTACCCATTGGGCATAATCTTAGCATCTAATGATGTTCCAAATACATAATGATTTCACCACAGCAATTTAGTAGTACAAGTTCAGCCCTTCATCATCATCATCACCATCCGCTGTGATCATATAACACATAAAAAAAAACCTGCGAATTCTTCTGCATTTAGCGAGAATTTAGGGTCCAAATGTACACAGAGATATCATTATTATTATTTGCAAACGGATTGTGTGAGAGAGAGAGAGAGAGAGAGAGAGAGAGAGAGAAATTCAACGGGGTTAGATTGGAACATCTGATATTATTATTATTCCATCTTTTTTAACATACGGTCCTCTGCAATTTAGAATGTCTTCCACACCACTTGTACATCTTCTCTCTCTCTCCCTCTCTCTCTCTCTCTCGTTCCCCATAATCTAAACGATTATAATATGAATCACTTTTTTTCTCAGGATTTTTAGTTCCTCATACATTTTTAGAGGATGGGTACACCGGTGACTTTTGGGTGTATGTATAGCCTTTGGTGTTTTAGCCCCTATACTGTGTGATTTTGTATAATCCATGAGACAAACACATACTCTCAGTCACACACTCATTTCCCGTGTGCTCTCTCTCTCTCTGTCTCTCTCTGTTTCTCTCTGTCTCTGTCTCCCCACAAATCCCCTCGTTATTGAATTTTTCCACCTTGTGCAAAGTATTTGTTCTCACAGCATGATTTTTTCTTCCCCCATGCAATGAAGTTGTCTGGTCAACATGAATGAATTCATCAACAATGCTCCTACACTTTGCATGTGCTTACACACATCTTCCCCGCCTTACAGTATATGTAATCACCCGTGCATCTCTCTCTCTCTCTCTCGATCGCTCTCTTTCTCGCTATCTCCCTTCTCTCGTGTCTCTCTCTCCTTCTCTCAAAACAATAGCATGGTAATAATAATCGATTATGTTGGACTTGATGCTACAAGGAAATCCCACGTCCCAAAAGAGAAATCATAATGATGCTATTGATGCTTCCATCATATATTTATATGTAATTCTTCATCTTCTCTCTCCCCCTCCCTTCCTCAACATGTGCTCCAAAGTTATATGTCACACTTTACCGTAAGTCCTAGTAATGATGATGATCCCCCTGCATGTTTACAACTGATACGACGACACTCACGATTATTACACCGCATTGAAAAAAATGCTCATTCTCTGGACGTAACTATACATACCTTGGGGAACAAACAAAAAATAAAATTATTTTTTTACCCCTCTACATAATGGAATGAAGATGGAGCGAAGATGGAGCGTTAATTACTAATCAGTTAACCTGCATGCAAAAAAAAAAAAAAAATTAAATGTGATGGAATTAGATAACAATTTTTTTTCCTATATGGATAAAAGAAAATTTGCACAGCATAATGACCTCAGGGGGAAGTTTCTGTAAACACAGGGATTTTTACACACTGGCAGTGTAATGTTATGTGCACGTCAAATTTTTTTTTTTTCTTTCTGTAATTACCTCGTTTTGTCTCTCACTCACTCAGTCAAAGAGACATGGCTATGGCCAGGGACTATTACGTGGATGCACTTGAGCACAAGTGTCTCTTGGATGCAGTCATAAAAAAGCACTTGGACAATTATGGGGCTCTGAGGTGCATCTTAGACTACTGAGTAAAGACTCTTGCCGCTCAAAAAACAAAGTTGGTGAAGGGAGAAGTACATACACCGGCGACCAAAATTATTAGATACGAAGTGTGAAAAAGTACACCTTGCTCTCTCTCTCTCTCTCTTTGTCTCTCCCCATCCTCCGCCTATTTTCTTCGCCTACACCAGACCACCACAATATACTTTTGGAGGAGTACTAAGAAATATCAGTTACTTAATTATGACAAAGAAACTAAAAAAAAATGGTTGAGCTTAATGTACAAAATATAATCTCTCACTACACTTCTCTGATGTTTCACTTTATGCAATACATTCCATTTTTAACCTACTCTTTCCCTATACACTTACAATAAAAATGGTAGAGATTTTTCTTTTTTTTTTGTCCACGTCCGCATACCAGCTGAGTGTCGTGTGTGTGTGGTGTGAGGGGAAAAAATACCTCAAAGACGACGAGAAGTAACCTACGCGTGTAACTAGTTCGTATAGATACAGAGGACACTGGGATTTTATATGTACAATATACATATGTATGCACGTATGCAGAGCACAGCCACAATTCTGCATGTTGCAGAGGATTTTTTCAATAACCACCATTTTACCATGAACTTGAGGCACTATAGAAACTTGTAGAAGCATCATCCCTCTGTTTTTTTTTGTCTATCTCATTCACAATTTCTATACCTCGTATAAATAATCGCTTGACCAATACCCGTCCCTCATCCTCTTGTGGATGTGTACCTATATACTTAATACATCTTCTCCTGGCCTACCTCCCCATTCCCTTCCACGTTGACATACATTATGGTCTTCCACCCTTTTTTTTTTAACACCGACGTTACATTCATTAACTTCCTTTACCACGGCCATTGTCTGGTGACAAGGAGCAGAACATGTTATTGAATAGGACATTTTTATATAGAAAAAAAAGTATGCTCACAGGAGAAATACCTACTTGTAGAAAAAACAAGGGTTGGACTACGTGTGAGTTTTTTGGGCGGGGGGGGGGAGAAATTATGACAATAATCTCTTATATCAGTATATAGACCCAAAATGTAGGTGTGCAGAGGTAAGAGAAAGAAGAGGGCAAGAGAAGAAGTGGAAGGACAGTACGGAAACGACATATGAAAAGGGGAGAGAGACAGAGATACAGAAAGAGTGACAGGCAGGGGGAAAAAGAGACAGACAGACAGGAATAGAGAGAAAAAGAGAGGGACAAAGAGAGGTAATGACAGGAAGAAAGAAGGGAACACAGCGAGAGACACAAAGAGATAAAGATAGAACGGGTGACCGGGAGAGAAAGGGACACAGAGTGAAAAAAAGAGACAGAGAGAGAGACAGAAAGAAGGAGAGTGATAGACAGAGAAAGAAAGATCTGGAGATCAGAATAGAAGGAGTGACCGGGAGAGAAAGGGACAGAAAGTGAATGAAAGAAAGAGAGACAGACAGAAAGAAGGAGAGGATAGACAGAGAAAGAAAGACGGAGATAGAAAGAGAGGGACAGAGAGAGAAAGAAAGAGAGAGACAGAGAGAGGGGCAGAGAGAGCAGAGAGAGAAAGAAAGAGAGAGACAGAGAGAGGGGCAGAGAGAGAAAGAAAGAGAGACAGAGAAAGAGGGGGCACAGAGAGAAAGAAAAAGAGGTAGACAGACGAGAGAGAGATGATGAGAGAGACTGGAAGAGAAGATCAGAGAAAGACAGACAGGAAGGAAGACACAGGGAAAGTTAGAGAAACATAGAAAAAGGCACAGATGGAGAAAGAAAGAGAAGAACAGAGAGGGAAAGAGAGAGAAAGAAAGAGTTACAGGGAAACAGAGGGACAGATAGAGAGAAGGAAAGAGAGGGAAATCAAGAGCAAGAAAGAGATACAGAGAACGAGAGAGAGAGAGACAAAGACCTTTGAGAGCGACAAAGAGAGACAGAGAGAGAGAGAGAGAAGGGCAGAATGGGAGAGAAAGGCTGAAAATATAGGTGTCTATATAGGCATAATCTCTTGTATATGTCTGTAAAAACACACATGTAAAAAAATAAATCTATGATAATATATTGCATTTTACCCCAAGCAAAAAGGGCTCTCTTGGTGAGGAACCTAGACTGAGGTTGAACGAACACGGAGATGAGCAAGTTGTGCATGTGAAGTGCCTCCACCGTCATCCAACTGATGGAAGATAGGAGAAGATAATGGAGAAGAGTTGCCGGAATCAAACAGTGGTAATTCCAAAGTTTGCCATCCCCCACCAATGACAAGAGATGAAGGAAGAAGAGAGACACACTTAAATTCAGTAAAATTCGATTCGATCTCTCCCTCCGCAGGCATCTGCAACATACATAAATACACAGGTATATGTACAAATATATACATTAGATATGTGTTGTACAGCTACACAAATAAATGCAAGCTGTATCCCACCTATTTTGTTCCCCCTTTAAATATAGTACTGGTCCACATTGAGTGATAAATTTATTTATTTTTGTACGTCAGTACACATACAAACACGGGATGAATTTGAGGGGAAAGAAGAGAGAAGTGAGAATGAAAAAGGAATTTATTTGGGAAATGAGAGAGATTAAGTAAAATCTTGTGCTTTCTATGGAGAGATCTGTGTCCCTACTACCATTTCACTGTCTCCCACGGGCACATTGCACACATTTACTCTTTTCTCCCTTCTTTAACCATTGACACCGTTCCGTAATGAATGCGGCATGACACAGAACCTTCGTATAGTCAAAGTTAGCTACTTAAAAAAATACCAGAGTTTTTTTTTTCATTCAAAGAGCTTAAAAAAATCTGCTTGAATCCAATGAAAATCTACTCAGTCTTTCAGTATGGTAAGAAGAGAGGAAGAAAAAGAAAATAACAAACAAGGTGTGTGTATAGGGAAAAAAGAGACAAGTAATACTTACAACTAAAAAAGATTCTCTCTTTTTTCTTTCTTTTCCCTTTTTTTTCTTTACCATGCGACGTATCCGCTAAGGATGTTTAGCTTCCTTCCTTGATGTGTCGATTTAAACACAGGGAGCTTTTGTGAGAACATTCAACCAAAAATTTAGAAAGAATCATGATGATGGCAACGAAACTTGTTTCTCCGTCTCTCTCTCTCTCTCTCTCTCTCTCTTGCTGTCTCTTCCTCTCTTCCCCATATTTTTTATATATTTTTGTGTTCGTGAATCTTAATAATAATAAGCATTTCTCCCTGAAATCCGATTGATAGAAGCGTATAATTTTAATCATACATAATGATGTATATGACTTGTGGGTAATGACAGTCTTTCATGACTGATTTTATGAATACTCACTCGTTACTGGAAATTCTATAGCACAACTTTGGTAAATCACTGTAGTTCACATACAAGGGGTGGATGCGCGTGCAAATTTTTTTTCTCACTCTCTCTCTTTTACTCTGTGTGAGAACAGTTTTTTTTCACAGTGTTACATAGAGAAACTCAAAAAAAAAAAATAACTATGAAAAAATTGCAAATTGAAATCCAACCCATAACAGATAGTTACGATGGAGCTGTGGTGGTGACCTTGTAGTCCGAAATCAAGGGGGCAATTATTGTCAATGTTAAACATCTTATTCAAGAAATAAAAAATTATTTGGGGGAAAAAAAATAAATTTCCGGAGGATGTTGCATTACCTTTGGGGTGATTGTGAGGGAATTTCACTCTATTCCTCACCCATGTATTACAAACTACATTGACGGTATAATGCCCGGAAATCTATCGTCTTTTGGAGTCTTTTCGTGAGGATATGAAAAAAAAGGAGGACTTGGGATGATTGCGTATTTTTGTGGGGGTAATTTCAATGCAATTATTTGCATACATACACACATACGTACGGTGGGAGGTTTCTGTCTTCTTCAAACTTAAGTTCGAGCTCTTGACGGAAACCGAGAGAGAGCAAGAAAGAGAGGAAGAAATAAAGTGAGAGATAACAGAAATAGAGAGATATACATAAAGAAATACAGAGAGAGAGAGAGAGAAAGAAAAAGAGAGAGATACATAAAGAAATACAGAGAGAGAGAGAAAAAAAGAAAAAGAGAGATATACATAAAGAAATACAGAGAGAGAGAGAGAAAAAGAAAGAGAGAGATAAAGGAATCCAGAGAGAAAAAAAGGAGATGTCAGATAATGCAAGTCTTTCTTGTGAAAGTAAACACTTAAATTTTTTAAAGTCAGAAACCCAATGATTTTAGACAATATGGTGAATGGTGAATGTGATTAAAACACTGTAAATTACCTTTCTACACAGGTACACAGAGAATGAATATCAGTTAATTGAGTATCGACCGAATAATGTATTGACGTAACGGTCAGGGAGTCTATATACTCTTGATAATAATCTCCTCATCTTTCTCTTGAGCTAAATTTATTGAGTCAGATTAGAGAGAGGAGAGAGAGAGAGAGAGAAGTAGAGAGGAAGACAGAAGAGACTTTGCAATCAACCCACTTTACTCTTCTGCTTTAATAATAAATAAAAATGACTTGCTTTAAATTCATTGTGCTTTACGTAAAGTATTACAACAACAACAACGGTTGTAGAATTGATTTTTCTCCCCTCTCCCCATACAAACCGTCTCACAATAATGGAATCATTTGAGACTGAAACGCATCATTTTTTCCCTTTCTTATAGGCTAAGTAAGACATACATATAGAGAGTACCCCCTTTATACCGGTCATAATAATCTTCTCTTTTTCTAATCACAACAATTATATGTACATGAATTCTTCTTGACCTGCATTGTATAAAAAAAAATTTTTTTTGCGCCTAAATTTATCATCCGTTTCTTCTTCCCTGTTTAAATGATGTTCTGAAGACAATTCCAAAGAATTTTTTTCCCTTGCATTTTCAAAAGTTTCTTTTGTGCCGTTGAGAGTTCAACGGCTCTTTTTTTTTTCCCTTGACTTTCTCACCAATTAAATTTTTATTTAAAATCCAAATTGTACCTGGGAGAATTTTTCATGTCCGACAGAATAAAAGACAGGCAGAGAGATATGGGCATTTGAAGCTCCAAAGTAACCTTCTCAGATGACTTTATCTTATTGATTCTTTCTTTTCTTCCTTCATTTCATGCCTTTTGATACATTGTGATTTGAATGCAAGGACTGATTAAACACGTTTGTTGTTCTCTTCCCATATAATCTTCCGTCTTTGGAACTCCAGAAGAAGAAGAAGAAAAAAAAAGTAATTGAACTTGAAAAAAAAGTCAAATAACTCCCGTGTCTATGTTAGAGTAGCAAACCGAGGTGTTGAAAAAAAAAAGTGAATGAAACGCGGAAACGCTTAATAATGTAAATACCTGGCAGAGTATGTGTTATACCCTCACATATTTTTTTCTATACTGTACCGTCAAGCTTACTCATAAAATACTTTTATCTATTCAACTTTTGTGTGAACGTGCTAAAGGACTTGAAACCTGCCGGCAATTTATTGTTCAACATCAAACACCAAAAAGGTAGCTTCCAGCTATAAAAAAAACTGGCTAAGAGAATTTAAATGCATGAAAAAAAAAAGAGGCAAGGTTTTTGAGACATTCCTCCCTTCTCTCCATCTCCCTCCTTCTCCATTTGATTTATTTACCATTAAAAAAAATCTATACACTCACCACAAACTGACAAATCCATGTACTTCGTCACCATCTTGTCGACTTTGGTCAAATCGACCATAAATAAAATGACATTTTTATTAGGAATGTTGACAAAAAATTGCAAAAAAAAACTTTGTTTTTACCCCACACAGTTTTTTTTATACGACAAGGGAGAAGCTTTGCATGCGGCATTGGTAGCAATTGGAGAGAGTGTATAGTAATGTAAGGAGCCCCTGACCTACGTCAAGTCCATTAGGTGTACACCCTAAACTCATGCAAGGATGAGCTATCATCTTCCAGATCTGGCTCCATCGTCTCAGAGACCGATGCCAGCATAAATACTGACAGTCATCCAGAAAATGTTTGGGGTGGAGGAGAAGCTATTTGGTAACGCACAGACATTTTTTCTACACAGACGGCATTTTTTTTTGCTGCTTCTTAAGAACATACAGAAGGAATATTTGCATGAAAAATGGTATCAAAACCGTCATGACTGTTTTATAAGCTCTTATAATAATACTGCCGCCAGTATTATTATTGTTCGTTTTTAAAAATAGTAGGTCTGCCTAATTAAACGTATCATCCTACACTGATGCTCTACTAACAACGATCCCCGCGGATAATCATTTTTCATATGCAAACTTCTCTCTCTTCTTCCGGCTCCCTTTATTTTCCTTTCTTCTCTCTCTCTCTCTCTCTCTCTCTCTTACTGTTTTTTTTCTTTCTCTTTCTTTATTGCTGCTTTCCTTTCCTCTCTCTCTTTGCCGTTTACCTATTTTCCTTTCCTTCCGTTTTTTCCTCTTTTCCTTTCTTTCTCTCTCTTTCTCCTTGTTGTTTTCCTGCCTCGATCCTTCGCCTGAGTCTCTCTCATTTCCCCCTTCCTCTAAGCACTCAAAAATGTCTCTTTCACCACAAGTGTTACAATAAAAAAAAAGTGTGATAAGACTTCTTTTGAGTGAAATGAGATTAATTTTCTCTGTCTCTCTATATATACGTGTGTAGATGCATTAATTACTCCAAGCTGTCTCAATAGTAATGTGGAAGCTGTCTCTCCCAACGTTATTTAATGACATCTCTGTATAAACAATAATAATAACATGTCTTTCTTTTTTTTTCTCTCCTTTAACCCTCGTCCTTATTGGCATGAGCCTGCTGGCATGGGACTTTTTGGATGCAGAGCCATATAATACGCCCGGATGTTTTTTTTAGGCATGGGCCTTTTGTGTGAATCACGGTTAAATACTCTAACTCTTTGTCACATCTCCTTTCTATGCATGTTTACAATGGTGTATGGTAAGTGTATTTTTATCTATATATATTTTTTTTTTTGCGTGAGTATACCAGTATTATTATAATACTAATATCCCTCTCTTCTTCTCTAAACCTCGGCAAGTGCTGTAAAAATGTTACACATTATTTTTTAAATGTCAACATTGCTACACAGCCACTAAAAAGTGGGAGAGATGAGAATATTACAGTGTCAAGTAAGAGCGAGAGAGAGAGAGAGAGAGAGACAGGGAGAAAGGAAGGCCACGGAAGAAACCCAGAACGAGATAGAGGAGAGAGACAGAGACGGTGTGTGGGTAAGAATTATAAAAGACAGTATATTTTTAGCATGTTGCACTAAATAATCTGATGACGACAAGTGCAAGAAGAAAAAAAGGTCATTTCTTTTTTTATTCTTTTTTTTTCTTTAACTCCTCATTTACATGCAGACTCGTACGTAAAGCTTATTATAATTATTACTAACATACACACAGGCTGTATGACGTGTATTTCCCTAAACAAAAAACGGACACATTATTATGTGCTGTGAATTTGGTTCACATGACTCTTCCTAACGTTCCCCTGATAAATGTTGGAAGAGAGAGAGAGAGAGAGAGAGAGAGAGAGAGAGAGAGAGAGAGACTCTAGTGAGCCAAACGTGCGTGCTTATTACGTTTAATGCCATGTGTATTCATGCTTGCGTCAAGTACAATTACACATTAGCAGGAAAGACGTTAAACCCTTGAACTTCTTACGAAAGTAATTACCAAGTTATTACCAATAATTACTTGTTTTTGTCATTCTTCCTTTCTTTCTCTCTCTCTCTCTCTATCCCCATGTTTCCCCCTTCTCATTTCCTTCTCAAATCTCTCTCTCCCTCTCTTGCCCTGGCCATTTACCCCTCGTTCCTAACTTCCTTTGTTGGAGAATTAAGGAATATATATTCCATTTCATGTAATCCTAATCAACGGTTACTCGAAGCAGTTATATGGTAGTGTTAATAGAAAAATAATAACGTGAAGTAATATTGCCACTCAAAGGACACCGTAATAAAATTTGAGGTTTGTTGAATTTGATGGTGTCATCCCTGTTTTTCTCTTCTCCATAGACCCTGGCCTCTTTTTTTCCTTCTTTTAATACACAATTATTACTATTACCAATATTTAATTTGTCGTGCCTATAATCATTAAAAAGTAATAAATAGTTCAATCATGGTCCTACACTAATTTCCGCTTTAATAACCTTTTTTTTTTTTGATGTGGTCATTCATTCGATCAAATCACTTGTGTATATATATATACGGGGAAATAATAAAATAGTGTCAATGAGTATAGGTGATGGTAATAAAATGACCTTTGTTAGCTGTATATTTATTTTTTTTGGCTTACCTGAAGAGAGCAAATGTAAGAACGGTTATGGCTAAGCCCGTGAGACTGAGAGCAGAGCCGACGGAAGAGAGGATGGAGAGAATGTGGGCATGGATGTCGGGTTGAAGTTGTGGCGTCGGCCCTTTGGGTTTGACATTACCGTTCCCGTCGCCACTATCCCCATCATCGCCAGAAGGGTCGGGAGAGTCATCAAAAAACGGAAGAGGATCCAGTAGAGCTGAAAAGGCTGTCAAATGATCCGATTCGCATTGTAAGCCCCCGTTGGGAAGTCGGAGCGTCCTCATTCCTTCTCTTGACCACTTACTCTCTACGACAATATGTAATATAGTATTACCCCATTTTGTAGGTATATATATAGCTCATAATAATATTATCACTTTATCACTATCTCAAACATGAATGGCGGCATACATACATGTATAACATATCCAGGGTGAAGTACATCTGACCATATCCAGCGAGCCCTAGTACAAGTTTGACCATCTCCATTCTGCGTTAATACGAAAATTCCCCCGGAAAAAATAAAATCCGGTATTTTTATACAGTGCTTCTTTTTCACCGTGTATACACGGATGCTTGATTTTTACTTAGGAGTTAGTCATTTTTTGTATTTACCCACACAGACTGGTCTGGAATTATGAGGCACTGTGAATAATATGTAAAGGATTATCTGGGTATTTGTGAATAATGAGGAATATTTTGTTACAGGGATTATTGACGTAATGATTATGTGACTATAAAAGGTGTAAAAATCGAGCTTTAAAGTCAGTCTGTGACTGGCTTTTGGATTGAGATAAAGTCTAATAAATACAAAAGACCCAAAAACCCTTTACTGGTTTTAACACTTTTTCTTGCTGGCATTAAGGCATATAAAGAACGAATTCCTCACAATTGAGATGGTCATATTTTGTATTAGAGCTCGCTGGATATGATCAGATTTTGTACTTCACCCTCCATATGTAGGTTAACCTTGTATACAATCCATGTGAAGGCTACTACTACAACACAAAGGAGGTTAGACCCAGAATATGGAACTCCGTAGATTTTGTTCAAAATTGACATTTTTTTAACGAAAGCATTATATGCAGTACTTAGCACAGCAGGGACTTTCTCCATTTGTCATTATGGGAAAAGATTTTCAAAACTATTCTGGCAAATAAGTTCCTACGTATGTACGTCCACAATAATTTTCTGAAAGAAACTCCTTTCAGCTTGTAAAGACGGTTTTTGCTTTCTCCGAAAAATCTGCTTTTTTGAACCGAATCTGGTTTGTGTCTACAGTTTTCCTGTGGGTTTGTGTGGACTCATTATACGAATATATGGGTTTCTCTTATGACTTTTTTAAAGAGCCCATTTATGACAGTGCCCATGCGATGTTGATACTACGAGTCTCACGTCTCCCTCTGTACACACAAACTTGGCCCTGGTTCTCTTGATATTTATTAGCTCGGGACGTTTTCCAGTGACTGCACTTTATACGACCATGTATGCTCAGAGATTACCGCCTTTTATTATGATGTAGCTGGATTTCCGTAATTCTCCATATCCTGGCTTCACTACACTATCAGTTCAAGAAAGTGAGTGATGATAAAGTGGTAAATAATTACCGTCGTCTAGTCGTAATCTGTATTTCCCTTTGTATTGGGTAACTACTACAACTTTGTGTATGTATACACTTCCATGCAAGTCACATACATATGTATGTACGTATCTATAGAAAGGTTGGGATAGCTAGAAAAAAAGAGTGGTTTTAGTCGTGGAAATAAGACAAGTATAATTTGTGGTTTTGATTTGTGGAGATGTCATAATAGCTCATATTCTTCTCCCCCCCACACACACATATATGTATGTATACATATATACTCTATTCGAGTGGGTGGTTTATGACTACATCTGTGTGTGTTTGAGTGCAATGTCATTGAAAATATGGGGACCGTAACATAAAATAAAAGATTGAAACTTAAGGGTTGACGAAGTTGGCTATATTCTTGCAAAGGGGAAGTCATAAAAGGAAAGAACTAGACATCTATATTATTATTCTTTTTTTAGTATATTTTTGACACTTGCGCCCAGTTGTGTCCTTGTGCATAAAAAGGATAAAAAATTTAAGTATATTTGCTTAAAAACTTGAAAGGATTACCCATAATGCCAGAGTAGTTCGTACTTAAACCGGGGAGAGACAAGACGCCAGAGAAAATGGGGAGAGGAAGAGAAACAGAAATCATATAAATACAAATGGATAGAGAACAGAGAGAAAAAGAGATAGGAACACAAATTATGGGACCAGTTATACACTAACAATAAGAGCGAGCAGAAAGATAGACAGTAGCAAAGACAGAAATGATAGGGGAAAAATACAGAGAGAAACAAAATTGCGAGAGAAAGAGCAACGGATAGAGAGAAAATTGAGAGAGAAAGAGAAACAGAGAGAGAGAGAAAATTACGATAGAGAGAAATTTCGAGTAAAAGAGAGAAAGAGAAAGTTTCGAGTAAACGAGAGAAAATTACGAGAGAAAGATAAAATTTCGAGTCAACGAGAGAAAATTACGAGAGAAAGATAAAGTTTCGAGTAAAAGAGAGAAAATTACGAGAGAAAGAGATAAAAAGAAAGAAAATTGGCAAAGAGAGAAAACATGGTGAGAGGAAGAGAAACAGAAAGAGAAAATTGACAAAGAAAAAAAAATACAGAAGGAGCCAAAAAATAGTAATAGAGAATGACAAAATTATTGCAGAGAAAGACAGAATGAGGAAGAGAGAAGGAGAGAGAATGATAGAGAGAGGGAAGAAATGCTTGGAGGATTAAATAAGATCAGATAAAGTGGCGTTGAAGAATGCAAAGCACGCGGTGGCAAATTAATATGTGTTTTGTATATTTATGTATTTGCGCACATGCCGGTATACTTACCCCGCTCATCCCAGTACACGCAAAGCCATTGACTGTGATTAAGAGTTTGATTGACTGGGAGGGTGTAGACGATGGGTTGAGTTAAATTCTGGATGTTCACACCTTGAACCTTCATAGACAGTACACGCCACTTGCCCTCAAAATGAGCGTTCTCATTCTCAACTATTTCCGTCATTTGACTGGAATTATGATTGTGCTCCTCTGTCCAAGATCGGTTTTGTCCCCAATGGAAGAAGAGCTGATTGCTGTAGGCGACCAATTGTAACCTCGGCGTGTGGTCGGATGAGGCTTCCCTCGACATGTTCAAAGCCTCCGCCGGGAGATGCATGCTCTCAAAGTCGTAGGTGTAGACAGCCTCATCAACGGGGGGAAAGACGAGCGTTTCCACCAAAACCGTTTTTGAGCTCGAGCTCACGGAAACGCCTTCCCCCGGCTGAAGCAAGGCAAGCTGGGTGTAGGAATCAATTAAGCTAAATAGTGTTTTCCGAGTGCCTTGCAATCCGGGATCGTTGAAAATGTCATCTGCCTCCAGCAATGTGCTGATGCTATCAATCAGTATTTCAGCACTCTGGTAGTCCTTGACAGCAACCCGCAACAGATTCATGAGGAGGGGGGTGGCTTGCCTCATATTGTAAGGTGTGATCGTCTGCGTTGTCAGTGTACGCACACTGTTTCCCAGAGCTTCCCAAGCCTATCATGATAATTATAAGTATCAGAATCCAGTACCATGTATACCTATATACATACATCTACATATAGGTGCAATTCTTCCCGTTGTACTGATTTTTTTTTTTTTGCAACCACGTACAAGAACAAATCCCCTATAATAACATGACATTATCATTTGCTTCTATACCATCAGTTGTAATACATTGGACAAAAGAGGGGATGGAATTGTGAGAGAGAGAGAGACAACGAGAGAGAGAGAGAGAGAGAGAGAGAGAGAGAGAGAGAGTGAGAGAGAGAGAGAGAGAAGGAATAAAAAACGAAAAAAACCTTGTGTATGTGTGTGCGTATGCTCTCGTATTTATTGCCCTGCCTTAATGTTACGTTAGTAATTTGGCACCGAAAGTCTCATTTAAATTCCTTAACGCTCCTTAAAATCACACACATGCCCTAGGAAACACAGTATTATCAATGTGTTCCGACTTGAAGGGTATTTTTTTCCTTCCTTTACAATTTACGAGCTCAACGATATAATAAACTTGCAACTTAGGGGCTAATGGGTCAATGAATGAACACATGGACTGAGGCGCAAGAGATTTTAAGCGGACTTTCGGTATCATTATTATTATTATGGATGTGTTTGTGTCTGATGTGTAGGAATATGTATAGCTATGTATGTATACTATAATGATACATAGACCTGTAGATAGGGAATGCTTTTTTCCATATGAAAGAATAAGGCACTATTTAAACAAGATTTTGGTAAACATTGTCGTCATTCCGAAATGATGGGGTAAACAGTGATGTATAATACACGCATTACATAGGCAGGAAAGGATGGAGGAAGGGGAGGCATATCTTTACTTTAATATAAAAAGAATCCATAAGCGAGTGAAAACAACTGTATAAACTTTTCTTAAATTCCTCAGCTGTGAAGACCAAAAAGGATTTTTTTTATCCATCATTTTATGACTCCATGTGTGAGCCGGAATTTTTTGGAAGGGAACTATGGGCTAGCGATAACGTTTTCACAAAGCAATTTCCGTCAGACTTGCATTATTTTGTGAGTACAAAAACAAGAGTAAAAAAAAAAATTAGAGAGAATGTTTTTCTCCCCCAACGGAACGCTTCCTCATTCTGATGTTAAGAGTACACGCACTAGAATTTGTTTCACCGTAGAAATTCAAAAAAAGGGGGAAAAACTGTATAACAGACTTCAAATTCTTTTTTTTTTTAAATTATTAAAAACTTTTATGTGTGTATACACTGTAAATTGAAACATTTTTTCTCCAAAAAAAGGCAATTAATCCCACCGTATAGAGTCTGTTGTTGCCCTTTCTTTCTCGCTTTGAATCTTGTTTGTATCTACCATGTTTGTCTCCAAACTGTGTGATGCTATGGTGAAAGTTACAGGGATTTTTTCCCCCTGTAATCCTACTGTGCATGCATGAGCACGACGGGGGTTAAAACGGAAATTAATTGCATGGAAATATTATGAAATTCTCCCAAAAAAAAACGAATGATGCTGCCAAAATAATTATTTGGTAGCAAAAGTTGGTAAAAAATATACACAGGTTACACAAAAAAAATGTTGGGGGTTATGTAAGCTCCCTGAAGAGATTATGGTCATATATAATCCCATGAAACCATCTTATAATCCAAGGTCAATGTTTTGCCGGACAAAACGAGAGTTGCTTCCTTTTTTTTAGGGGATAAAAAAATATATCAGTAAGCATAAATATTTTGCTCCTGGGACTGACTCCTTTTTTTTTTTTTGCCATGACGTCCACTGTAAAAAAAAAAAGACGTTATAGCTTCCAAAAAAAACCTAGGATGTACATGTATACAGAAAACTAATTTAGTTCCCAATATTCCCCTAAGCAGTCTTTGTGGCCAGGGCTATTGTTTGTTTTCCGTTCCTTATCGTTGGTGATGTATTGAAAGGCTAATCGATGCTTTCTTTCTTCTCGCCCTTCCCCCCCCCTCGATTACAACCACAAAGACCCACCAAAGCCAGGGGATGTGTACAAAGGATTTAGAATGTACTTTGTATTTTTTTTTTTTGCTTGTATTTTATGTTTGCACCAGGATGATCAAGTCAAAAGGTCGACTGTTCATAGTAGTACTTTATTTAGTTGCTACTTTACTTTACTCACTTGTTCCCGACACTTATGTAAATCCACCCGCTCTCCAAGTTGCCAAACACCCTTCGTTGAGTTCTCATACAAGGCGCAATGGGCAACTAATCCGGGCTCAAGCTCTTCTTTCTCACTCCTTTGAGCTCCCATCGGGCTTTCCACCATGTCTGGCATAATTTGGAATATCCTCACGGCCCCCACATCCGACACACCGTATGGGCAGGGAGAAAGGACCTTAGCTCCATCCGCCGTCGCCACCGTTTTGGGTAGAACGAAGAGTCCATATTGTCTTTCCGGGTATTCTTTATATGGACAATATATTGGTGAAATCCCCATCCCTTCCCCCTTCAACGTCTCATCTCTCATTGTTGAAGGAGAGACTTCGGTAGCGGGATCATTTCCATTAGTCATCATTTTAGGGCTAGTAGCCATCTTCTCATCATTATTGAGCACGTCCACAGTCCTCATAAAGCTTTCCTGGGGACTAAAACCTGAAAATCATATGATTTTTTTTAGTTTTTTTTCCTTGCATTTTTTTCTCTATACATCCCCCTCTCCCTCCCTTTTCTTTTCATTGACATCAACAACATTGAGTGTTATTAGTTTTCATTCAATAAAAAATACATAAATAATGTAAAACTAACGAAGTCAAAGAAGTTTGGACAAATCTTGTCTCGCTCCATTAGTAGTGTGTGGGGGGAAATGTAGTAGTATGGTAGCTCTATACACCAGAATGGTCAACGAAAAAAAAAAACAACGGGACTGGGTGATTGACTTAATAGGTGTATTACATAGGAGGAAAATTGCTTTTCTTCCAAACTCTTGGCCTCTGGTACATCTCAAGCACTCTCTCACACACACACACATAACCCCCCTTTGTAATTGTATGCAATATGTCAAACCATAACAACAAGCAACATTGATTATTACTGACGATGAGGAGAGTGCGAGGGAGAGAGTATAGAGTATATAAGATGAAATAAAAGGAAAACCTGTCTGCCGCTTCCTACAACTACTACCACTTTTGATGAACGTCTCATCTTCCTCAAGTCAATGTGGTCCACACTTTTTTCCCTATTTTCCCCCCAATGAGTTTAATGTTAGCAGGAGCAAAAAAAAAAGGTTAGGGAGTAAGATAGATTCTTTACGGTAAGCTAAATCAATGCTTGTTTGTCTCTCTTTAGTAGCTTTCCGCACGTACTCCAAAAGAAATTACGGTAACATTCAAATCAAGTCAACTCCCGGGGTCTGGAATTATTTATGTTAAGGAAAGAAAGAGTGAGAGAGAAAGAGAGACTGAAAAAGAGAGCGCTACAAGAGAAAGAGAAAAAGGGGAAAAAGAGAACGATAGACGAGAAAGACAGAAGGGGGAAAGAGAGAGAAAAGGGAGACACAGAGAGAGACAATGAGGAGAAAGTGGGAGATAAAATAGGGAAAGAGATTGGAAAAGGAAGAAGAGAGAAAGGGAGATAGAGCGAGAGAAAGCAAGGTAGTAGGAGAGAAAGAGATGTAGAGACAGAAAAAGAGGTAGATAGAGAAAGAGAGAGAGAAAAAAAAGAGGTAGATAGAGAAAGAGAGAGAGAGAGAGAGAGAGAAAGAGGTATATATGTAGAGAAAGAGAGGGAGAGAAAGAGGTATATAGAGAAAGAGAGAAAGAGAGGGAGAGAAAGAGGTATATAGGGAAAGAGAGAAAGAGAGGGAGAGAGAGAAAAAGATGTAGATAGAGAAAGAGAGAGAGAGAAAGAGTGAGAGAGAAAAAGAGGTGGATAGAGTAAGAGAGAGAAAGAGAGAGAACGATGAGTAAAGAAAGACAATCACTGCTATTACTATTGTTTTCCTTTCCCTATTAAATTAGTTCTCTTTTATAAATGATTTATGTGCATGAAGATTTAATTGTATGTTGGATTTCGTCATGTAGAAAATGGCAAAGTACAGTATTTTTCTCTGGTCATATGGAAAAGCCCAAAAGGGTTACCTCTTACTCAGAGAGGCTACCACCGCTCCCCGTCCTCCTCTCAACGTCCATTCAAACAGGTGTTTTTATGATCCGGAACGATCCTTCCTTCACCGTCATGTCATGTATATGTATACAGATTTCTCCACTAAATAGCCAAATCTGAGCAATGTAATGGTGACTTACCCGTGCATGTGAGTTATACAACAATTTCAAGTTTTTTTTAATGATATTACTCCTTAAAAAATTTTCCCCTTGAATACTTCAAAAAAAACCTTTTTGTTGCACTTTTTTAATTTCTGCCGAATAACTGAGTTATGTCATTTGTACTTGGGTTGGACTGTCTCGTGCAAGAAGAAATCTTTTGTTTTTTTCGTTCTTTTCGCTACGGGAAATTTCTGGTCGTTTTTTTTAGAGCCGTATAGTAAAACAAACATGCACACATTGTAAGAGATCTTAAGGCCGCATACGAAAACTATTCTCTTTTCCCCCCACACCCAAAAAAAAAATGTGGTACTTAGTAATTCCTCCGGCATGAACGGGCAGTTGTGGTGTAGAGTAACCTGTACAGCAGTATCGGCAATAAAGAGTAAACTTGTAGGTTTGTCTATGAGTAGTGCACACGCACAAACTTGTACTAATCATATTTTATTCCCAGTGTCATTTGCCATACATTGTCTTTGAAAAACCAATAAATGAACATCCATCCTCTCCTCTTCAGCTCTTAGTATCTTTGTGTATATGTTTCTACATTTCCCTGTCGTCCTCTGTATCTTCTCCTCTCTTGTTTCTCGAAATTCTGATATATTCTCTCTTTTTGTGCATCATTCTCCGTTCGTATACTTCGGCCTCTGCTTTCCCTCAATTTTCCTGTCGTTCTCTCTGTGTTTATGATCCTGCCCTCTATATTTTTCTCTCTTGGTCCGTTGCCTGTTTGTCTGTGCAATCTTCTCCCGTTTGATCTTTCCCTAATTTTCTCCCAAATTCTTTCGCTGTTCTTTCATTTTTAAATCTCCCGTCTCTCTTCCTCTTTTTTCTATCTCTTGCTTTTTGTTGTGCTTCTCTTTTGTCTCTCTCCGTCACTACTTTTGTTTTATATCTGCTGCTTATCTTGGCTCTCAGCCGCCTCTCTGTTCTCTCTCTCAGCCTCTCGTTTATCTTTCTCAGCCTCTCTCTCTCTTTCCTCTCTCAGCATCTCTCTTTTGTCTCAATCAGTCTCTCTCTCTCTTTCCTCTCTCAGCATCTCTCTTTTGTCTCTCTCTCTCTTCCCTTTCTCAGCATCTCTCTTTTGTCTCTCTCAGTCTCTCTCTCTCTTTCCTCTCTCAGCATCTCTCTTTTGTCTCACTCAGTCTCTCTCTCTTTCCTCTCTCAGCATCTCTCTTTTGTCTCTCTCAGTCTCTGTCTCTTCCCTCTCTCAGCATCTCTCTTTTGTGTCACTCTCTCTTCCTTCTCTCAGCATCACCATTATTTTGTCTCTCTGTCTCTCTCTTCCCTCTCTCAGCATCTCTCTTTCGTCTCTCTTCCCTCTCTCTTTTATTGAACTCTCGGTCTTTCTGATGTTTCTCTGTTTTACTAACGACCTCATCTCGTTTATCTCCCCATTTTTGTCTCGATATCTTCTGTGGTCTCCCGGTTTTACTTCCAGCCTTGTCATTTGCCTCTCTGAAGTTTCTGGATTTTGTCTCTCTCTATCTCGCTCTCTCGTGTCCTCAGTCTACTCTACATTGTCTCTTTCTGCCTTTTCACCTTTATTTTCTATCCCTATATTTCTTCCTTGCTATTCCTCCATTTTGTCCATTTCTTTCCCTTCTATTCTGCCTCTCCCTGGTGTTCTCTTGACTTTTTGACATTTCCAATGGAAAGTTAACTGAAAATTCCAGTATTTCTATATATTTTTGGATTTATCTCATTGTAGGTTTTATTTAGTTTGTCTGCCTCTGCGTCTTTGTGCCTGTGCATGACCTTTCTCCCTCTGAAGCTGTCTTTCTTTGTCTTTCATATCCCCTTCTCAGTCAGGTGTTCGTCTCCTTTCTGTACATTGTAGCACGACCGCTAGATAGGTGGACGGCATGAGAATAATAGTAATGTGGTTCAGTAAGTATCAGTCCAGCAGTCTCATTAAGGTTTGACAAAGGTTTGAGCCTGTATAAAAAAAGATTCGTGTAGTTCATGTACAAGTTCATGTCCTTATTTGTTGGCCACGAAGAAACCATAAAAATAATCTAGTGTCTCTATAGTTTTGAAAAAAAACCGGTGGAGAGTAAATATTGAAACTATATCCATAGTCCACATTTATGAGGGGGCTTAAATAAATGAGTTACTTCTCGTTAATCAGACATTAAGCTTGCCCCTGTGTCTCAATAAAGTGTGCCCTTGCGAAATAACAGCATTTGAGCTCTTAGAATCTCTTCTTTTTTTTTATTTGACTCGCAAGTGTCTGACACTGTTATAGGTACTTACTACTACTACAACTATTGCCCAGCTTTTTTTTTCTTTATACGATTTCTTTCACGACACTACCTCTTTCTCGGGTCATGGCGTTATTAACCCACAAGCAAAAATGGAAGTTTGTCCTGTATATAGGCAGTATCTCTCTCTCTCTCTCTCTCTCTCTCTCTCTCTCTGTATTTATAAATTTGTAATCTCAATGTACAATGTCCTGGCACTCTTACACATACATAGTTTCAACAATGTTTTTCCCGTAGATAGATGACTTTGTCATCCATCTATGTATGTATTTATGCTCTGGGTACATCGTGGCGTGATTAATGATCAATTTAATAACAAAGTAATGGGAAGAAAAGATCACTAGTCCCCATAATCTTCCTGTATTATAAATTGGTGTGCCTATATGTGTATTCACACTCTGATATCTTCTCTTGTGTTCAGCGTGCACTGCTTAAACTCATTGTGAAAATTGACAAGGATGGGATCATGTGAACTTTTGAGGTTTCGTGTGAGATGAGATTCATTCTTTCAGTTTGTCCCACTGCTGCACTTAACACATCTCTTTTGTTGAGGCAGAGAGAGAGAGAGAGAGATAGAGATCCTCCGAATAAGGATAATGTAAAAAAAAAAAAAAAAAAAAATAGGATTCTTTTTGAAAAATGTTTCACCATACATAGTGACAAATGCATTATAACTGTATTTATTGCTAATGCTAACACCAAATGCTAATCATCCTCCATAAATTGGGATTTATGATTCACTTACAATTAGAGAGAAACTGGGGGAAATTAATAATATTCAATTGTACAACTTTTTTGCTATTCCGCCAACGCAACCATGCAGTGTTTCAATCACGCGAGAGAAGAATGGCAGAAGAATTCAGCAGTTCTGACTTTTCTGACACATATAAAATGTTAAGTTGGAGGAGGGAGAAAAAATATTGTCAGAATAATTGTTCCTTTCCTTTACCATACATTATGTCCATGTTGAAAATGACCCTGTTTGGTACATGGGAGATTCTCCTTATGTAATTACAAAAGTGGTTACTTTTTGGGGGGAAAAAGGAGCAAAAAAGTGCAAAAAAAAAAAAACAAGTTGGCTACTCCTCCGCAAAAGTGTGTGAGAAATGTTTTTGTCTGTGTTTTACGTGTAGTATATCTTAAATGGGAAAGAAAAAAAGCGATTTCATTTAAATTAGTTGTTTTCTTATTATGCATTCAGAAACCTCCTTTTTTCCCTGAGACTGCATAACCTTGGTTGGTAGACGAAAAAAAAAAAGGCTTTGGTGTAATACTTTCTTCAACTTAAATACAGGTAAATGGAATAACCTCTGCCACCCCCTACCTTCCGAAATTGCAAATCGGTAATGTACAAATTACAGAGTCGTGCCAGAACTGATTCGAAAAATTGTCAACTTCTGTATGAAAGAAATACGTCATCTCCATTTCCTTAAGTCCATGGAAGCAAAAGGTAGTTAATACATTTTAATACAAAATCCCTCCCCGAAATTTTGATTAGACGGTCGAATTGTTCAGACCAATTGCACTCATTTGTGAAAGCAATTTATAGAATTTTCCCCGGGAAAGTTTTTCATTTCGACTTTTAGTTACGTACGTTTATTGCTGTAATTTCCGTCATTATGGTCAGGCGAGGGCGATAAAAACTTTATTGAATGTAGATTAGAGCCGGCTTTAAAATGAGCTGCTGAACGTGTATGTGCAACCAAAATGACCTCAAGCGTCGCAACCTACTATTGCGCAACATGCTTTGAAGTTTCATTATTATTATTCATTTTAATCTGCGGTTTTTCAATGGAAGCGCGTTATGAATGACTAAATTGTAAGCTTGTCGCAGTGGAATATGACGCTTGCACCTGCAACATTTTGAGGATGTCAGGGTCGGCAGAAGTTATTTCATTCCCCGTAAATGAAAATGTGTCTAATC
Source organism: Disparrhopalites patrizii (assembly GCA_034698585.1). NCBI lineage: Eukaryota > Metazoa > Arthropoda > Collembola > Symphypleona > Sminthuridae > Disparrhopalites > Disparrhopalites patrizii. Next base: position 58,386 of record JAQGBT010000071.1, read on the forward strand.
CCGGATAATATCCCTTTTACGGGGTCATTTTCATGGTAAGGACACTAATTTTTTCTCCTTTACAATTTAAGAAGAAGAAAAAATTGTGGTTACATGATGTTGACCAAGAAACATTCTATCGGTTTTGTAATGACAACCAGACGAGACATGAGATGGGAGTGGTCCGAGCCGACGATGTAGGTGGATTTTTTTTTTCGTTTTTTTTTTTGTATATATATTTTGAACTTGAGAAAACATGAGCAGTTTATGAATTTTAAGATCATGACCCAAACTCTCTTCCACAGTAAATGGAAAGAGGAAATCTCTAACATTTATGCATATGCATATACACATTGTAGGTATGTATGTGGAAAAAAAAGTACCATCTTACTACCTCTTCTGTGTATATAAATTCCGGGTGGCCCAAGAATTTCGACTCTTTGAGCTTTACAAATATTGGCTTTGAGAGAAGACCAAAAGCAAATTCTTGTGGGTTCCTTTCACCATGCACAACTATGTGTGCAGGGGAATATGTATACACATATGTATACCTGAAAACTTTTCTGGACTAACTGCATTTTTTCCTCCATTCCAAAGCCCTGACTTTAAGAAAAAAACTTATGGAACTTAAAAGAAGAACTGACTTCCCAAAAAACTGTTGTTTCCAAGTATTACGTGTCGATTTCAAGGTTTAAGAAGTATTTGATCTGTTCACGAATCAGATGAACAGTGTAGTTGGTGGGACAAAAGTACGCATCAATATATATATATACATATACTATATATAGTGTTGTTTTTGGCGGTACCCTTTTTTTTCCTGTTGCTTATTTAGCATGAGGATAGGCGTGTGACCAGTTAAGGGAAGGCCGTCATTTAAAGTAAAGCTGGAGTAATATGACAAAAATGCGTGACACATTACACCTTCCCCTCATGATATATTAGATTTAGAGCGTTGACGTAAACGGGTTAAGATGAGTATTATGGTCGCCCCAATATTTCATTCTGCCTAGTAAACTATCCTAGTCTCTTTTTACCAAAAAAAAAAAACTTTTTTTTTCTCCCTGTGTATACACTCGGCAAAATTCTTTTTTGTACTTAATGCAATTCTCCCAGCTTTTCTATTAACCAAACTTACGCTCACTACAAAAGTGTACTATGCGCGTAAAAAAAAACAAGGAAAAGGGCAAAAGAGGGGGGCGGTCGATGGGAAAGGCATGAGTCAGCTAGCCAGTCATTTGCAGTTATGTAAAAATGCGCGTAATACATTATAAGTCCAACTATTGACCCTGGCACTGGGATGATCCCAATGTAACACGAAACACTCATTTCACTTCCCTCTGGTTAATAACAATAATAATCTTTTACCCTCCAAACACACATGCCCCAGAGGTTTTCTTTCTTGTATACAACATACATATATACCTTTCATGTATGGGTACCACTAACAATAATATTCTATATGACCACGTAACTATACTACTACTTCCTTTTCCCCCCGTATTTCTGGTCCATTGATTAATACAGAGTTATAAACTCAATTCAACTCACCAAAGAAACATTTTTGCCACCGCAAGTCATTTCATACTTGCCCGTGCACACACATATAAATGTCAGTGTCATGTTTTATAGTACGTATAGCATCCATTCCCTCAAAGAAAAAAAATACTTGTTGTTGGTGATCAACATCTCATCCCACACATTTGAGGGTAGGGAACCCACGTCTGCTATAATGCAGGGCAAATGTCATTAAAATTCCAAATAGAACCCTTTTTTGTCTCCTCAAGGGATGCAAGTACCAGTGTACTTGTACGTATACATGTGTACAAAATGAATGGGAGGTGTGTTCCTTGTATGTATACTTATTTGTACATGTAAGAACTGCGAAAACATGTGCGGGGTTACATCTAATATTTACCCTCCCCCCTAAACTATATGCAAATTAAGGGAGCAGTCGTAGAAGGAAGACAAAATCACGTTGTGTAAAATTTTATTACGTATCTAGCAAAAACAATCATTTCAATCCGGCTACAATTAGCACAGCTATTTCTGTTTTCTCGCATCAATTTCACAAGAAAAATAAGCAACTTCTTCGAAACTTGGAATTCTATACCTTCAATGAGGAATAGTCCCCACCCACCCACCGAGCAAAACCAGCTAGTGCCTTTGTTTGATTATGTTTAAAAAATTTCGCTAAAAACAATAAAAAGGCAGAGACATTTTTATAGATTATGATTACCTATACCATTCCCAAAATTATTTATTTGATCTTTTGTGCATTCTTTAAAAGAAAGGCATTTGAGGCATTTTTCGTGATTTATGCCATTTCCGAGTGTAGACAGTGCAGCGCAGGCCCATAACCATACGCTCAACGCCTTGTCGAGACTTCTGAATTTATTGTCTCAATAAAACAATCAAAAGCATGGAGGAATGTCTCTACAAGATTCGCAAGTAACGTCGTGACTAAAGAGCATCTTCTACCCTATCTTTTTGTCTCTAAAGATGATGTCGAAGTAGTTGATTTTGTTGAAAAATTTTGAACTTAGTCCCAGAAAATATGTTGCTATATCGGGATGTTTTTGTCGCTAGATCCGTAATAATATTCTAACCAATGTGTTTTTGTCCTACAACTACTACTTGATGCTGCAGATAGGGGATCAAATATTAGCTGTTATCCTGTACAGGCCATAACCAGAAGTGCATATTTTCCGCAAAATTCCGCCTAAGTCATATATTTCTTTTTCCTTCCACCCTCATAATTTTTTCAGACTCATTATCAATCATGACGGAACTATGGAGGTTATTGGAAAAACAGACACACCATCAAGATGACTTCAAAGCACAACGTATAACCTAAGCATCCAGTACTACCACCATAGGTTTATGCATAAAAATTTCAAGTGAAATATTTCCAACCCCAGAGGTATGATCAGAGTTTGTATACATTGTCAGTAATAACCATGTACAACACAACAGGCCGCAACTTTTCATTTTTTGGATAAACAAAGAGCATTTTTTGTAAAGGGAAAGACGGCCGGACACGTGTAATAGAAGATGAGAAAGGTATAAATACAAAAGGGGGAAATAATACGGCTAGGACATGACTAAGGAACGTTTAAAGAACAAGAGTGTACAGGGTGAGATGTATAACGCATATAGGCGTTCTTTCCTCCAAATATTATCTGAGCAGTGTTCTAAAAGTCTTACTATGAATTAATTGATGGAAAGGGATTTCAGCTCCATAAGCATGCCAGCCAGCCGGGATAGAGATGAAAAAAAATACAATGGCTTAAGCTTAACGCATGAATTTCACAATCCTAAAAATGCTATGGGGCAATCCGGTGCAATTCTCATTTACCAAAATTCCGAAATGTGTGTGATATTCGTCGGTCATATAAAGTATTTGCAACTCGCTGTCATTACAAACTAGTTTTTTTTGCCTTCTTGGAATCTGGTTCGAGTCATTTTATTTGTTCAATACCAGAAGCATTGTGAGAAGAAAGTCGATTTACATTTTGCATGTCACACTCTGTACATAGACAAATTGCAGTATTAATCTTCCCATTCTTCGACAGTCTTTTTTTCGGGGTTACTTGAGCTAAAAAAGGGGAAATCTATATAGGTATACACGTAAAAACATAGAAACAATGAATTTTCCTATTCACAATTTGCACGGCCAGAGATTTTTTTTTTTTCAAAGAGGAGGTCACACGAACTTTTAATAGAAGAACGTGAAAGAGCTCCCTTCTTTTTGGTTGTAAAAAAAATCAATATCACGTGCTATAAATAAATCAGCCGGGCTTCTTTCTTTCCCAGATCTGTGGTATCCGTGCATTATGATAATATGTAGATACTTATGCAAGTGCCACCTCTAAACTTTGAGCGTCTCAAACAGTATCAATCAAGTACTCCTCTCCCCATAATTTAACCTCCAAAACATGTGAGTGTCACGTTCCGGAAGCCGAGGTAATGTAATACCGGTAAACGTCTAGTTTTTTTTAAAAAAAAATAATGTAATGATTAAAATTTTTCTACAAAGATTTAGTTGGGGAGAGAAAATTTTGACAAATGTATAATTTATACCGTAAACAAAAAATCCCACCGCCGTTATTGTATATGAGGAAGGGAGAAAGCCTTGACACGCTCAGTAGCATGGTAATGGAAACTGTATACTGTATATAGTATAGGGGTATATATAGGCAGAAGATTGTATATAATGAGAATTGTCATGGTCAAATTGAAAAAAAAATCCGTCCGTGTAGCTTCTTCATTTAGTCAAGTCGACCCAAAGGTCAAGAGGGAATTGAGGAAGAATATTTTAAAAATACATAATACGTATACTTTTATTGAATTTACCTCCTATAGCTGTACTTTACTACCATTAAAATTGTAATAAGGAGTAGCCACATCATTTTAATTTGTGGTTTACATACCGTTTCCAATTGTAGGAAAAATTAATAGGGGAAAGCACCTGTATTTCACTCATTCTAAACAAGACAAGGTAAAAAAAAAAACTAATTTCTTTCCCTGTGGTTTAGCAGGAGTTGCAAGTTAAGCTAAATAGAGAGAGTTTTTTTTCAAAAAAAATATACCAAATGCCTCCAACTCCTGCTTCCGCTCGTCCGTCGAGACTCTTTGGGAGTTGACAAAGGGTGGCCATCCAAGTAGGGAAGTAATTAGGATGAAGCGAACAAGATGGAAACAATGAAAATTTGAAGAGGCTCCCATTTCACAAATACCTTTTGGTTTCAGCGTTTTCGGTCAACTTGTGTACGTGATATTATTACCCTTCGTATTCACGTCGTCTCTTCTTGTTGGCAAAAGAAACGATTTCTTTAAACAATCTGAGATGGCACAATAATGGTATTGTTTGTTCTAGCGCTTTCTCTTATGCTTTCCTTGACACTGGCGTCAAGCAAAGCAGTCGTTACGTGCCTTGGGATGGTTCGGATAATTTCAACTGTAAAAAAAACGGACGTCATGTTACCTTTTTACCCGGATCATAAATCCTTTTATCATTTCCCCTAATCACTATTTCCTATCCCGGAGTTGACAGGCAAAATGAAAATTTTGTCCAACTTTTACAAGCATAGATGGTGGTACTAAAAAAGAGAAAGAAAGAAACAACTTTTAATATTTCGCTTTCTCTGGACTATTTCTGGGAGAACAAATCCATCATAATGTCAATTTCTTTATGACACCTTAATTTCGCCATATTTTTTATATGCATTTGAGGTCATGTCGCAGTCACACAATTTATGAGAATTATAACACCTATAAAATTTGAATTCATTTATTATCTTTTATTATTTTTATTGTTTGCACTCTACTGCTGAAACATGTATTCCTCAAATCTAATCATGATTAATTTTTATGCTCTGGAGCGAATTATCCGAAATCTATACTTTACAAGCGCTATTTTCCTTCGTGTATGACGTTCGACAGAAATGGATCAGCACTTACGATTAGTCAAATTTAGAAAAGTGTACTAATTTGCCATTGAATTACTTTCAAAGAGTTATTACTTACATCATATTTCAAACTCAAAGTAAAAAAGTGCGATATTGGTATTTTTTAAAAATTTTAACTATATAAATACATACTTGCTCAAAGATGCCGCAAACCAATTCTGCCAGCATATTTAGAGAGAATTTCGTATGCCTTTTGAGCCTGTATTCTTCTGATCAGCAATAGACTCAGCTCAGCCAATGCAGTCCTGATGCCCTGAATGTGGCATAGGTCGCGAGTGTAAATGTGTATTCATTTTATCTAATTACTGTGAACTAATTTGCACCTCTTCTCAAATTATTGGCGCAATTATCACGAATATGGTAATACACATTTACTCACCAAAATCAAAAATTGCGAACATATACACTAATGCAAGCACAAGTTTATTTTCGTTTGGCACAATAGTAATATTACAATGAAGTTAAAAATAAATAATTTGCCAAAAAGCATTTCATTATTGCAAGTTACGAGTCACAATTTGCAGAAGCAATTTTAAAAACACGCAGTATGATTAAAAATGTAATTACAAAAAGTAGATATTTTATGCTCATTGCACATCTGAATACCTTCTTACTACACATACTAACGAGAACTTCACGCTCTCTTGATTACTCGCACATGCAAAATTTTAGATTCTATTGTGTACATTTAAAAAAATTAAAATTCTGGCACATATATTAAGTACAGTGAAATACCTGTTTGGTTAAAAATTGGGAAAACCAGCCTTTTTTAATGTATTATTATGCTCACCATACATTCATGTCTCGCACGGTATAATACTGAATAAAAAAAGAGATATGTATACGTATAAAAACGAGTAAGTAGACAGCTTTAAAAATATTCACGCAAGGTTCAGTCAAAATAGTTAAAAAAAACATGTAGACCAAGCATTTTGAAAGTCAAGAATTTTCATGAGTTTAACTCAGTTTCAGCTTAATCTGCAGCAGCTTTTCTTGCAAACGCAGTAAGAGCCGATATTTCGCTGGTATCAGTATCGAGTCTACTGAATTCGATTTCTTCTGCTCCACTATTCGCACTGGCATAGGGATCTGAGATTTAAAAAGAAAATGGCATTACACTAGGAATACTTTCATCAGCAGACCAAATGAAAGGCCAAAGCTTTGTGGTGGGTTATCATCATTTGCCTTCCCGTACATCATAATGCATCTGTATACACATCTGTACACATATGTATACACCGTGGTCAATTTGATTTTTGTTATAATCATCGTTGTTAAAGACATGTTAATACTGACCTTGTTCTGGAGGATACATCTTGTGCGATGGAGCATACAAGCACAACAGAGCTAAAGTGTACACGTTCCACATTCCGTAAACTCCTGTATAAAATGCGGATGTATACTCAATCTCAATTTCCGTGTCACCGCTCTCCCATTTCCACTTGTCTTCAGTCACTTGTCCCAAGATGAAACCAATAACCGTCATGGCAGCACATACTAGCGTGGTCAGCATCAAGAACTTGAATCTATAAATAATGCCTATAAACAAACGGTGCCAATTAAATCAATGTAAATCAATGGCTTACAAATATTTAATAATTATAATGTATCATGCAGCCGCATACGGTCTCACCTTGATAATGAAGTCTTCTGACAGTAGACATTGCAGGCAAAGTTGTTCTTTTTGCGCTAATATTTCGGAATACTTTCCACATAGTCCAGCACAAAAATACGAAGTACAAAGAAGCTGAAACACCAGCCGCAATTATCAATGCTAGAGCCAATCGTGTTCCTACGGGCGTTGCCCACAATGAATAAAAGCAATTTGCAAGGTGAGCTCCTCTTTCACAGAGATCAAATAGGAAGAGAGCAAGACATCCTGTTAACACGGCACTCAAATGCTTCCAATACGTTCGTAAAGTGCTCCGTGTTCCACTGGTCTCCTACAATGATTAAATATCATGTTATAGTAAATATAAATGCTTTAAACCAAAACATTGCAAAATTTAATTACGCATGTGTTCTCACCATTAAATGCTCTCCAGTGAACACTAGCCAAAAAGACAGCAGTGCCGCGTAGAACACTCCTTGACGAATATCGCTGATCAGTAACATGTACGGCATGTCAATGTACAATGTCAGCCACTCGATTGGTACTGCATGTAACCAAACAAATCTTTACAACAAATTTGAATTGTGAATAAAAAGCATACAAAGATTCCTATATGCTTACGGTTCAAGAATTCAAGGGCAATTCCCAACGTCAGAATCATTTTTTCCAGTAGAACTGGTGGCCTTCCTTGCCCTTGTACTCGTCTCCAATACCAAATAATTGCTAGTAAAATTATCGGCGTGTACACTGTTTTGATTGAAAACCAGACTTTTGTAAAGCCTCCGTTCTGATAAATTGTCACAAGATACATATCTTGCGGTAACCCGATTCCCTGGAAAACAAAAGGCTTGGTTAGTTAGTAATTTCGCAACCGATGGTACTGAACTAAATCTACTCACGCAGCACGTTTAAATTGTAATTTTTGCTTGCAAGGTTTGGAAAAATCAATTTCTAGAGGCATCATCACAAAATTCTGACAAAAATTTGCCCGTTTTAATTTTTTTAAACATCATGTTGAGGATGTCAAATGGAATCAATAAGAATGGTGGAAATGCACTTGTAAATAAAGAATGATAGATTGCATGGAGAACATCAGCTTTAGCCAACTTTGCTCAGCACCAATTGCGCCAAAAGAGGGAGGAGTTTGGAATAATAAGAAAATTGCATTTTTCCTCGCTCATTTCTCAGTCACATATTGCAGGAGTTTCTAAAAATTGGCGTTCCTTGAAGGATTTAGTGGGATATCCTTTCACGTATATCCCTTAAATCCGAATTACGAAATTTTTGAAATTCGGGCTGTAAAACCAATTTCTGATGACTGTAGAATAATTTCATAACACTGCATTGTACAGATAGTCCGACTACACCCTCGTGTACCTTATTGTGAGGTTTGTCTGACGACACCGGTAGCCGAATGTTCAGCAAGTAAAAGTCATGATGCAATGACCCAAGTTCGAATAGAGGCATGAGTTCACAACTGTAGGGATGTCCTTCTTTTTTCTCGTCGATACTGCACTCCAGAATTCTTTCCTCAATCGATTCTCCCAACCATTTCCAGTTTGTGTCATCGTCATATTTGTTTCTGTAGGCTAACCGGGCATCCAAAAGAAGCTTCGCTCCTTCCTCTGTAATAATATTATATATTGTATTTTATATCTGTTTGTTGTTAGCTGTCATAATAAAAAATACTTGTAAAATCTAGCTCGTGTAATGCATTTGTACAAGTCATGTAGAATGTGCACGAGTGGTGTAGCTACAATCAGGGCTTAATCAACGGGGGGAGGAGTTCGCGCTCCACCCTTTTTTTTAAAGAAACCCACTGCTTTTTTTAGCAAAATCCAGTTAATGAAACAATGGGCCCATTTAATTACATTATACTTGTACGTATAAACAAATATTATTACGAAAAATTATCAGGGTCCCTCCCCCCGCGCTTTTTAATTTATGGTTTAAGCCCTGGCTACAATGATTTAGAAAGTAAAACCGACAAAATTGAAAATACCGAATTAGATCCCAAAGCTGCAAAAAACAAAAGGAAATAACACAACCACGTACCAACGGGGCTGTCTTTCGAATACTGAATCTCCATTTGTAAAATTCCGATTAAGTTTTGTTGCCATCTCGTATAATCCAAGGTGATATTGTCTCTTGGAAGCGGTAGCTGGAAAGTGAAGACCACATTGTCCGCATGTAAGGATGAGTCCAGAGACTGGAGGACTTGACATTTACCTTTCCCTCTTTGATAAAGCCACCTTGAACGATTTCCAGTGCTGTCATAGCATTTCGTTGACAACGTGTGTTGCGCCGTACTTGGTTTTGGAGCTACAAAATACAGTCCAATATAAGTACCTTCTTTAAAAATAGTGAGATGACATGTATTTGGGCAAACAACACATTATTATTTAGCACTACCACCATCCTAAACAAATGTTGACTTTTCCCTCTTCTAACCTTTTCTTCAAAACCACACATACATATAACATTGCAAATAGAGATAGAATAACAAGAATAATTAATTAATCTGCCACAACCACTAAACTCACCTATTAATCCCCCAATGAGGAAGCATGTGAGTTGAAAGGCTAGAAATATCCCAGTTAGGATAAGTAGCTTCCTTCCGCTCAAATTTTCCAGGACAGTACCGGTCATTTTCTTAGTTCAGTCCCACGAACCACTCAATTAGTTGCAGGAATAGCTACCAAACGATGGTAGATTGTCAAAAATTACACCCCCACTATAACTTGGTTTCCAAGTGAAGCAAGACCAAACTGACGCACCTTCAAACAAACAAAGGCAAGCATATTAATACCATCCGACAGTAATGTACAACGTACTTAACAATGATGGATTTCAGATATCACATAAGTAAAATTGTAAATAACAGTACTTACTTGACCCAGTCCTGTCCAGACAAAGGCATAACCATCCAAGGAACGGCAATAATTGTCCTCTTTTACCCAGTAAAGAAGGTGGAAAATGAGAAAACCGGGAGAGGAAGTCTCTACGTCTTGTGGAGACTGCGACAATCTATTTTGACGGAAGTCTTATTCTTGGTAAAATGCGACTTTTGTATACATTTTTTTTTTTATTTTCGGCGCACAAAAGGCAGAAGATTCATCTTTGGGAGAAGCCTCGACCATATCTTGTCCATCTACTGAAGGAAGTGGAAACTTGCCGAGATTGCTTCCTCCAAAGGTACTTTTTTTTTCACTTCCTCTTTCCTTTTCGCCATCCAGACGCTCTCTCCTGGAGATAAGAAAAAATAGGGTGAAATTCCAACACGTCAGATATCATTCGGTTCAATTCCGAAAAATATACATTTCAATAATTTCCAACATTGTAAATCCGGTTTTTTTATGATGATAATTAACTTTGAGCGTTGACACACTAACAATAATTAGAGTCAGACGCAAATGTTTTCCCCACAACCAATTAAAAAGTTCTAAATGCTTCATCCTTCCCTATAGACAATTGTTTAGTGATTATTGTTTCTTTTATTTTGTGATCGATTTTCAGATTGTGTGGCATTATTTATAATTGTTTTAAATCCATGCTTTGTTGTCGAACAAATGCATCGATTCTTAGATTCTGATTCTAAACTGACTGACAGAGAATAGAAAAATACTGGGAATGATTTATGATTTCGTATTGACTAAATATTCCCCCTTGTTTCGACCTAGCCCAGAAATTAAATCAAAATGGGATTAAAAGATCTTTAAAATTAAAAGAGGATTAAAAGAGAATTAATAAAAATTATCACATTTTTATTAATTCTGGACTAGACCGCAGCAACGCGGAACATTTAGTCAATTTCTGCGAAATAATTTCCAGAATATTAGTCTTTTTAGTCAGTTTTGCATTTGAGTGCCTGCGCATTTGGTCGAAGGCAATCCTTAATCATGGCTTTTTAATTAAGAAAAAAGAGATTTTGAGGAAATATTTGCGGAAAAGGGTAAAGATTTATCAATGCGCATATTTTACGGAACTCCAATGCTCTTCCAATTGCTCACGTAGTTCTCGCATAGCCCCTGTTTCCAATAATTGTTGAATGTGAGGAATTTAGAACAATCAAAACGATTTACGCATTTGACAAAGTTTTCCGGAGAGACGGAAAACTTTCCTTCATAAAAAAAAAAAAAATACAATGTAATGCGCAGAACAAAAGCGTCGGAATTTTTCAACGTTGTTCCTTCAAACTCTAAAAAAAAACGTTGCTCCGAAAATTCGGGTGGAGTATACTTACTTTGGTCGTTAGAAGAAAAAAACCATTTCGCAAAATTTGGACTTGTGCCGTTTCATCTCTATATTCTTTAGTGAGCCATGAGGGAAGGTAAAAACCAAGTAGGATTTTGAGGGAGAAAGATGGTTTTACTTGAACAGGTTTTGACAGGCTTTATACATAAAAAAATACTGACTTTCATACCCACAAAAGTTATGACGTGAATTAAGTTTGTTTGTACAGAGGTGAAATTAAAATACTTGGAAGTCCAATCATTATTCATAGGCGTATATATACAAATAAACAACGTCTGAGACAAAAAAAATGTATAATTTTTAAATAATCTCTTGTGTATCTGGTTCATGGTCAATCCATGTGTTCCTTAAATGTTCTTTGTGCCCTATTTACCATTTGCATTTGTAGGAGAGTCCAAGATTTTCGTTTTATGGTGCTGTTATCCCCAGCTTTCATAGAAGATCAGTGGATGCTCCTGTTTTATTTCCCAGTCCTATATTCCTTTCTCCAGCTGCACAAAACCACAGCTTCTGTGTAGATTTCTAAACCGCTAAAAAAAATTCCATACCTAAATATTTCTACTTGTAGAGATGTGTCTAAAGTGGTTGTTATAAGGTGAAATTACCTTACAAAGAGTTTTGGATTTTAGGAAATAGTAGCCACTTTCTATCTAGGAGTGAGATGCATCTCATAAACATTTGGCTCAGTGGCAATTGACCGCAGCCTCGAATGTGACAATCGGTACGGGATGGTTTGGGATGTATCTTGCAGCTTGGCCCTTGAACATGTGAAAGCATTAAAAGCAAAAATGACTCAAGTTTACAAAATTAAATTTGCATTGTAAGTAAAGCAAACCTTTTCAGAACAAAATCCAGCGAATATTTTTCAAATAATTTGTCCTATATAATCACGGCAGTATTCCGCCAAAAATTAACGGGGTTTAAGTATTAAAGCTTCTTTTTGCGTTTTAGCAGTACAATCATTTCATGGTACACTGATAATACATTTCCTTTCGACGACACAATTATTATTCTCACACCGTTCGTGCAGCAGTTAGGAACCATGCCATACTAAATGATTGGATTTTCAGGGAATTGAAACTGTGTAAATTTATGCTTGTGCCAAATCTTCCTGACATTTAAAACAATTCCTTTTGGGAAGTCTTATTAGTAGGGATAAATTCAAGATAGAATAAATAAACACAAGACCTATGAGCAAATGGATGTTTTTTTTTTAAAATAAAAGATCGGGAATTTCCCAGTTTCTATATTTATTAGATGATGTGAATGAAGCGTCTCTGGCGTCATTGTCTCCGTCATGGCAGGAGTAGAATAGATTAGTTTTTGTTTTTTTGTTCCCCATTTTAAACTAGGGTGAATTGGAATTCTTTTGCATGCGTGTATCTCTTCATTCCATCTTCATTTGTATCGGGCCAGTGGACTGGTTTCCAATATTAGTTAAGCCGGGTGGAACACGCAAAAAGAAAACACAAGGAGAGAGAGAGAGAGAGAGAGTGAATAAAGATGGTGAAGATGAAGACAAACACGGAGATAAAGACAAGAGCCAAGTGTTCATCTTCCCCATCTTCGGTGGGTGCATGTATAGTGTAGTAGGATTCAGTAGTTGATCAGTATTTTTAGAAAAAGCAAAAAGTCACATACATGCAATGGTAGCGCAATAAAATCAGACTAAACGCCCTCAATATCCATATGATACGCTTCTGCACACTTTTTTTTCTTCTTTTTTGGTGGAAGTAATAAAATGAAGAAGTAGCGGTGTAGGAAGAGTCCACAATTTCAGTTTATTGTGTATATACTAGCCCACGTAAATTTGTTTTTTCTATACCCGGCAACGGGTTCATATGAGAATCTCATGTCTGTATACAATTGTGAATACAGTCACATCTTGAGTTTTATTAGCTTATGCAAAACAAAAAAAATACCCGCTTCTCTCTTCTAAATACTGAATAGCTAGAGAAATTTTGCCATTTTTCCACAAGCATATTACATACATGTGTTGTGACAGTAGTATAGTATACATGCCACAGTCGTACATTCTCCTTTACACCTGCGGGTGCCGTCAACAGCTGGGATGCCGGAAAAACCTGTGTGGGCCAAAGTTTTTGAAAACAAGGCGACAAATTTCAACTTTGACTCCTCGGTCATGACCTAATAAATTAAATGTGCTTGTATCAGACACCTTCTTGGAAGATTCTTTGTGAAGAAATATTTTGTACCATACTTTTCTGGACTTGTTTGATTACGAAAGCACGACGATGAAATATCTCCTGTAAACTCAGCTTCAGCTATAATGTCATGGGAGATTCCATACTATGGCTTTTCCATTGTCTTTGCTAATGAGTTTGGTATGAAGCTCGTGTGTAACATGGCATTTCTTCCCGTCTATTATTATGAGCTCAAAGGAATCTTTGATAAATTATGATGTGGGAAGAGTATTTGAGGGGTAAAAAAAAAGCAGTAAACATACTTTCAAGTCACTGCCTTTTGATTTCCAACAGCTCTTCTCCAAACATTTTTCAACGGACGGAATTCGAAGAAGGGGAAAAACCTCGAAACGAGATGGATGAATTTCCTAAAAAAGACACCTACACATAGATTTGTAGGGTTTCCCAACAGCATGAAGCACGGGGATGCGTCTCTTGAACTCAAAAAGTCTCCAAAACAAAATGAACTCAAGGGCACATGAATAGCCAAGATGACATCGTTTCGTCTGCACTAACGACTCTTTTTTTTTCTTCTCGGAAACGATTCATCCTCATCCGAAATACTTGTTCCAACATTGTAAAGGCATAGGGACCGCCTCAGTGGCTGAGGAATTTCAGTTGGTCAATGTTTTCTAAAAGAAAGCGGATGAAATACTTTTTAAGGGTGCAAACCAGGTCAAAGTCTTCTTGTACCCGAGTATTTGGTACTAGTTTGTGGTAATATGTACTAGAAGAAGATATACAAAGACACAAATGAAATTTTACAGTTGACAGCCAAAACCTGCTCATACATTGAAGAGTGCAAGGAACACACTATAAGCTACATTCTTTTTAATGTTCCGTATAAAAACTCCTGTTTTTTTCTAGTAAAAATCCGGGGGCGCAAATATATGCAGCCAAGAAAACTTGGCTCCGCTTCCTTTACTACTTTCCCTCGACTTGTTTTTTTTTTTCTGTGGGTTATTTTCCTCTCCCGTTCTTTCACGTTTCCCCCTGCCCATCGTTGAATGCCTTGCTCCGCTTCCAACATCCCAAAAAATACTAAATTTAGCATTCGCTAAATTTAGGTGGGTATACACATGCATACTAGCACCGAATTTTTTGAGTTCAAATTACGGCAAGACAGTCGGAGGACAACTCGATAGGAAACCAAAGTGCTGGTGTTCGGTTCAATTTTTTTTTTTTCGAACATTCAAAAAATTCCTTCTGTATACTTCTTCCGTTTGCCGGAATCAAACCACCGGACCTGCATCTCTAGAGCTTCCTCTAAGAATCGAAACAAAGAAAATTAGTTAATTTTAAAATATTTTATACTTGTACTCCTTATTTTTCCTTTTTTTTCCGCAATCTGTGAGAATAGTCTGCCATGGAACAATTAGAATCATTGCTTACGTGCTGCGTCTGTTTAGATGTAAATTTGCTACATTTTTTATACAAGTTTCCAACATTTTTAATTTTTTAAAAAGCTATAAACAAATAATAAAATTGTGATTATTCTGAAACCTTAATAAAATTTTCTTTGTAATTTTTTACATATTTAAAGAGGTACCGGAACCCCAAATTACTACCATGTCAGCACTCCTTCTGTATGGAGCCGTGTATGGAAGGCTTGGTGGACTACGTCAGACGACAGGTGAGTTGCTTTTCTCATTAAAGAGAGAGAAATAAAAAAAACGGAAACCCCCGAAGAATTTATTTAGTGCCGGCTGCTAATTAGCAACCTACATGGTAGCAAACGTTTTAATTTTTATTAATGACAATCTGGAATTAGACAACTGAAAACATAATTTAGGATGATAATTCGTCTTTATAATTATACCATTGAGTTTTATGCAGAAAAATGGAATGAACAGTCTTGAAATTTTACAATATTAGATTCGCAAGGGTAATTTAAGTGGGATGAGACCTTTGAGAGTAATTCGATATAGAAAGTACACTCATTAGAAGCACTCTGAAATTTTCATAGCCCTGGAAACATTTGCAGAATATTTTTGAATGTAGTGATAATTTGATAATTAGACGCAAAAGCTCTCCTGTTGGCACGTACAAAGGCTTAGGCGAGTGGATGAGTATTAGGACATAGTCAGTTCCAGCTGAGTCATAAGCCTTCGAGAAACACTCCATTGCTGATGCGTTAGATCGGCACGTGCGCCTCTCCGGAATTCAGGAAGTATATGCAACCACTCATGACCTTGGGCGTGACCCGGTTAACCTCACACCGGAACTTATCCAATCTCTTTCATTTGCAACTTGCAACTACTGAAAATAATTATCATTATACAATTAGAGCATTTTATCTTACTGAATGCTCATAGATTAACCACGTACTTCGTTTTCAAAATGCAACTTCGGTAATGCGGTTGCTTGCATGACGGAGAAACAATTGAGACGCAAAAAAATTTTTGCGTTAATTTACAAGGTGAAAAAAAAATTAAAAGGAGCTATATTTACCCCTGCAACTGAATTACCTGACAGTCCAAAAATTTGATGATCACTGATGAATCACTTCACATGTCATGTTGTATTGGCAGTTTTACAAAACAGGCGTATGTACGCTGACAAATGAGTCACTATCATATAAATAGACGTTAGTAATAGAATGACGAAAATGACACAAATTTAGTTGGTGATAAAAATGTATTTTTGTCAAAACATACAAAGCAGAAACTAGAGTAATGGGTCAATTTCTGGGAGAACAATTACTGAAACATCCATTAGATTTCTCGTTACACTTTGTCCTTGGATATTTACTCTTTTATTATTATGTATTTCACGCCGTGCAGTTATGAAATGTAGCGCAACAAATGTAAACAAAAGCAAAATAAATTAATAATAAAATTAATAAATAAAGCAAAATAAATAATATACATGAAATTATGAACTTTTCCAGGTAAAATGTCCAGAATGCCGAGCAGAGCACCGGATCCCATATCAAGGAGTGCAAGCTTTCCCCACAAATGTCACGTTACAAAGATTTTTAGAGCTACACGTGGACCTGTCAGGGGAACTTCCCGATCCTACATCGAATCAAATCATGGAAAGATGTCAAATTTGCAGTGAAAAAGCCTACTTAAATCCCTGTGCACATTGTGAAAAGAAGGTTTGTCCGGACTGCAAAGATGCTCACTCGGATGTCTTGAAAAGGGAAATTGCGAGGTTAAGCAGTCAAGTCAGAAGGGTTTTACATCGACTTGAAGATGCTTTGGGGGCAACTGAAAAGAATTTGTCTGGTTTAAAAGGAAATCAAGCCCATGTCTTGGATGAGGTCGACGATATAGTCAGGTGTGAATAAGCAATTAAATTTGACATTAAAAAAATACATGAATTGCATTAAGCATGTATTTGGTTAGCAACATTGAGAAAACGAAAGCGTGTACAAAATATGCAAAAATCGGGATTAATGTGAATTAAAATTATGTACTTTTTGTCTATTTTTTTACAGACGTTTTATTAAGGCAATTCAAGACAAAGGAAGTGCACTAAGGCAAGAACTAGAGAATTACGTTTCGACTGAACTGACAGCGCTCAATAATCACCGAACTAGTTTACAAACAGAGATATCAAACATACAGTCTAACTGTGATTTAGTAGATAAGCACATGGTGGCAGATAATACGACTGTGACTTGGGATGACCAGGAACTGATGGATACGAAGGATGTGTTTTTAAAGACGATGGAGTTCATTCGAAATTATGAGCATGAAATTGGAGATCGTCGGATTCGCTTCTCCGTGAATCATGATCCCAACACAATCGTTATTAACCTGACAAATTTCGGTGACCTTGCGTTTCCCAATTCGTTGATTACATCACAGAATACTTTGAATCCGCCCCAACAGCCTCCGGTACCTGGAGGGACGGGATTGATGCGCTCCAAATCGGATCATAGGCTCGTTCAACAGTACCGTGACATGGATGATTTGGATGACAAGCCCACCAGTACACGAACAAAATACTCAAAATATGGCGCTACTGACGACAACGACCGCAAATTTCGCTCAAGATTTACTAGAAGACTCCTCCAAGATGACGATGACAGCCGGGTTAGATTTAATGATGGTAGTGATGATCGGCCGACAGCTCCGCCTAAAGCGAGAGTGATTGATACCGATGATGCCGTTAAAGGTCCGTTATCAGGAGTATTTCGACTCATGGACTCGTCTCGGGTCCTGGAAAAAATGGTGGAATTGGAATCTCCCAAGAAAAAACCGACCCCCACCACCGGACCTGTGGTGCCTCCAGAAATCCAGAGGCAGATGGCCATTATGCAACAACAACAAATTCGTCAACAACAGTCGCAACAAGGGAATCAAACCTCAACCACCACCCCTTCAGCCCCCTGGCGTCAAACGAGTCAAGAAAAGCGAGAAAGTAGTAATGCCCCCAAAAGTACCCCAGCAACCACTCCAGCTGCCAGGAAAGCATCCACGGAGAAGCCCAGATCGGAGTCAGAGAGTTCCAGCAGTGATCAACAATCCGGCTCTGGCTCTTCAAGCTCTGGTTCATCCAGTTCTCACCGTAATGTCACCACAAGTACAGCTTCTTTTGCTACGGACGAGGCGAAGCGCAGGTACATGAAGGGAAATACGCCTCAAAGTGCAGCCACCTCAACACAATCCTCCACTACAAAGTCATCCTCCCCCGTGGGATCCTCCGCCAAATCCCGGTACAGACGAAATGTGACTCCAGTGATGACCAGCGTGAGCAAAAAGGATGAGGAAGATGGAGAAGATGAGACGGAAACAAGTTCGGAAGAGGAAACTGATGATAGTGACGAAGCACCAGCGCCGCCACCTCCAAAGGCTAAACCCGAAATTAGTGACACTAGCTCCAGTGTCACCAGGAGTTCCTTGACTAGTCGAGATAGAGATCCACCCCTTTCAACGAGGTCACGAACTAGTGTTCTTAGTCGAGAATTGTCCAGAGAGGATCCACCAACTCCCCGACGACGAGATCTGGACTCTGTGCCTAGTAGTCGTAGTACTCGAACCACTGATAACGACTCCATTTCCTCACGTGTCACGAGAGACCCACCCACCTACGAAAGGCGTATCAGCAGAGATGAAGGCACAACTGCCCCATCGGCCTATTCTTCGTACCGGAGTCGTCAGCCCAAAAGCCCACCTGAGAGACAGTATGGAACGTCTACATCGGGGTCATCTGGAATTGGTACTTCTGCAACCGGGAGGTAGCCCAGAATTTTTTTTTATTTTTTACTCTCACCATCTATCAAAATTGATGTCTTTGCGTGTGTGTACCCTAAAAAGTAGTTTTGGCTATCACATCGACTATTTTCTTAGTTGTTGGATATAATGTATGTAATGTAGCTGACTTTCTATGTGTAAGGGTAATAATTTGCTTTTTGATCTCTCCTAGTCCGATAATCCCATGAACGTACAGAGCTTTTCCCCCCATAATATTCTGCAAAATCCGTAATAATATTCTGCATGAAATTTTTTTCCATACTGTATTATCATGGGATTAAAGGGTTTAAGAGGTTCGGAATGGAAGTTGTTACCCGGTAATGCGTAAATACCTCTGTCACAGTGTTTTTTTCTTGAAATAGTGGTAGATTACTTTTTTCCCCTTTTCTCTTTGTGTTTGTCTGTGACGGATTAATTCATTTGAAACAGCAAAAAAAAGAAAGCCCCACGTATGACAAATAGCCAAAATGCGCTTTGTAGGTACGGGACTTCTTCAACAAATTCTTCCCCTTACGATTATGGGCTTTCTAGGAGTCGGACTGGCACATCTTTGTATGAGCCCCAGGAAACACCCACATCTCGACTGCAGGCTAAATACTTGAATAGGTCTCGACACAATCTAGGAGGATCCGTGGATATTCCAGATGACCACATTTCACGACCTTCTGGTAATCCCTATTACACGGGTCGCTCATCTTATTTAGCGAAACGTAAGTTCATGAGAGTAACTTGAGCATGTCTTTTTTTAAAAATATTATGTATGTCTTTGTGGTTCCCGTGTCGGATATTACACGCACGCCCTTCGTAGAAAGTGGAAGCAACGACCAGTATAGTAGTGGTAGAGATAAATCATCCAGGGACAAGTCAAAACTAATTGCAAGATCAAAGTCTAGTCATCAGCTAGCACAGACGGAATTAGATACCAATAAACCGGATGAAGATCAATCCAGTCTCAGCTCCTGGGCCCGCTATTTGAAATCGAAATACGGGAAAACAACTAGCAGTAGCAATAATTCGACGGACACTGGGAATAATGCTTTAGATAATCGAACCAATGAGTCCTCCTTGATCAGGGGGAAATCTACCTCCCCTCAGAAGTTGAATTTGGGAAGTAATCAGTACAGTGCGAAGAAGAGATTAGTTTTCAAGTTCGGTTCCAGAGGAAGTGATCCCGGATATTTTACCTGGCCCCGAGGGATTGCCTGTGGTCCGGATGGAAATATTGTGGTGGCTGATTCTTCCAATCACAGAATTCAAGTTTTTGACCAACAAGGAAATTACATCAAAGATTTCGGGAGCTATGGGAGCGGTGACGGAGATTTTGATTGCTTGGCTGGAGTTGCAATTAATCGAATTGGTCAATTCATTGTCTCTGACCGGTACAATCATCGGATCCAAGTCTTTGACCCCAGCGGTCGTTTCTTACGAAGCTTTGGTTCTCAGGGCACAACGGATGGGAAATTTAATTATCCCTGGGGAGTCACAACGGACGCTCTGGGTTTCATCTACGTCTGTGACAAAGAAAATCATCGTATTCAAGTCTTCCAATCCGATGGAACCTTCGTGGGGAAATTTGGAGTTGGAGAATTAGAACATCCACATTATATTGGCATTACCTCTACTAATAAAGTTGTTGTGTCCGATACTGGACACCATCGCGTGTATATTTTTGATGTGAATGGCAAGGTCATTGGGTCAATTGGGACGGAGGGGATTGAGAATGGTCAATTTAAGTTGCCGAGGTAATTGCTATAAAAATTATTCAATGTTCTTGTCCAGTGCTACCTATTTATGTGCTCAGAAAAGGGAAAAAAACAGGGATAAAAAGGAAATGCTGCCGCCGGAAATTAGCGTAAAATAAAACCGACGTAGGATATCTTCTGGAGATTTAGGGACGGTAGGGGAATGTCGTGTTGTAACGGTTGTAAAAAAAATCCTCTCTTGACATTGTTTAGATGAGCTTTCAGGATTTCAAAAAAATCAAAGACTGCAGAAAAACCACAAAAATAGTTTTGTAGTGGTTTTTTTTTAATTTAAAATTCTATGCAAAATCAGACGTTTGTTTTTTATTTATTTTTATTCAACTTGTACTGGTCCAGTTTTCCAGACTAAAGTAGTCTTCTGGAAGAAATTTGAGGGGAAAATAAAACGGCAAAATATCCGGCCGGGATGTATGAAAGTTGTAGTCTTTTATGAATTCCACCTTGAAATATGTACATATGTATGTAAGGGCAGAATGAAAATGTTACAGCAGCAGTTAAAAAAAATATTTAAAAAAAAATATACACATACCTATTTTAGGAATTGGTGAAATTACAAAAGGAGTATGTAGTCTGGTCGAGAATGAATGCCTAGCTTAAATTTGTTAAAAAACTACCCGAAAAAAAAAAAATCCCCTCCGTCATCTGTGCAAGATAATTAATGAACCGAATTGTCCGTATTTTGTGTCTTGCAGGGGCGTGGCAGTAGACGAGCAAGGTTACATTTTCGTGGGTGACTCAGGCAATAATCGAATTCAAATATTTAGCCCGGATGGACTTCATATCAAAAGTTTTGGTTGTTGGGGTTCTGGCGATGGAGAATTCAAAGGATTGGAAGGCGTAACTGTGAATTCGCAAGGGAATATCCTAGTTTGTGATCGTGAAAATCACCGAATTCAAGTTTTTTGATGAGTCAAGACTACTATACGCGTTACATACATATAACACTAAAATATATGTAACGTAACTACTTACCATTTTTATCTGGATCAAAGCTTGTAATTTATTCACTACTTTATTATTTTATTACACAACCAATGTATAGACGCATACATATGAACAAAAGAAAAAAAACCGGAGAAATTAAAAGCACAATTACCTTTACTGTCAGACTGTCACGTAATACTCGTACCCATCTTTTGTATATAAATGATTTGTTATTTCCAAAATAATATCTCTTCATTTTATTTATGGTGCGGATGTCCAGTTGATTGTCTCCATAAATTCTTTGTAAGCACACAAAAAGCATTTTCAATTGTGAAAATTCTCCTAATAAAGCATTAATTTAACAAACTACTGGAAGGCGCGTAGTGGTAACTACACTGGATGGTCAATTTGGGAAGCCTGAATTGTTAATCTTGAAATCAGTAGTATCTGATCAATTAATTTCAACTTTAACATTGCTTCAAAATCAATTCGAGAACGAAAATTGTACTTGGAACGTATAAAAAGACCAAAACCAAAAAGGTGTGCAATATGCAATTCAATTAATTTTATTTACATTTAGAAAGAGACGGGACCAAACCAACGGCTTGCCGCCATCTCTGAGAGTCAAAGGCTCCTTTTTGGGACACATTCAATACATTTGCGGCTAGATGTCCCAGCGGAATCAGGATTCAGTGTGCTTTTGGTATATCACAACAAGCTGAAGAGTTCCGTGGCGGTTGTGAGCAATTTTTGATTTCCACACACAAAACAAGATCGCCGAATACACGAGTGCTGGAATTTTAATTCTGACCATCCTCATCGCAACCCGAATTTAAGAGACAATTAAAAACTTGTGTTTGACGAAAATCAAGAGACAAACGTGTTTTCTATTATTCAGTAATGGCTGATGTTTTGGATTTGGGTCACGGCGATGACATGGTCATCGATGACGAGGATTTGGGAAGTAAGTTTGGTTTGACCGCTATTTTAGCAATTACAAGTTTATAGGTTTTAATAGTTTGAATTTTTTAAATTATAAATTCGGATTCAATGGGAAATGCTTTGATTGAGGGTCATGTTTCACATGGATGACAAAGTATTTGTCCGACTCTAAATACCTTTTACCGGCATAGTTCGTTGACAATTGACGGAACTATTTTGTAGTTACCGGGTTTTCCACAAGTTAGAAGAGGTGGATTAAAACACTTGTATAACATTAACTGTTTCTTTGTTTCATTGCAGAGGACGTCCTGGATCAACTTAAAGATGGGGTGAAAACGAGAAAAGGAAGGGGGTTTGCCCCTGGAGGTGCCTCTACCAGACAAGTGGAGATGACATTTGAAAGTATGACTTCCACCGGGGATAAAGATGCACCGGATACTTTGGCGCAAAAATGTAAAAAAAAATGATTAAGCTTCACTATCCCATTGTAATTTGTATTCACAAGCATGTATGTATATTGGGTAAATGGTTTGTTATTTGGTTTGATCGTGCGGTATTTATTGAGCAATCGTATGAGTCTAATTTTTGTGCTGCATTGTTTGTATCGTAGCTGTTGAAGGCTGGATCCTAATGGTGACCGGTGTTCACGAGGAAGCTCACGAAGATGATGTCCACAGCCGGTTTTCCGAGTACGGTGTGATCAGGAATATTCACCTTAATTTGGACAGAAGAACGGGATTTTTAAAAGTCAGTAACTACTTCAAGCACTTCTTCCTAAACATGAAATCGAATTAATTGTGTGCTGTTTTGCGGCTGCAGTCATGTGTAGCAAGGGAAGCCGAATTTGTAATCTGAATCTGTGCATTGCTACAATACCTCATTAAATGTATAAAATTTTACAGGGCTACGCATTGGTGGAATATGAAGATTTTAAGGAAGCACAGGCGGCAAAATTAGGATTAGACGGCACTGAACTTTTGGGAAACACGATATCAGTGGACTGGGCTTTTATGAAAGACAGAAGGAAGACTGGTAGATCAAGAAAATACAAATAAAAACATTCTTTGGGATCATTCATTTGGGTCTATGTAACATTACGTTTGGAAAGAAATTTCATCTTAAGATTTGTACTTGTTTATGCTTTTTATTCAATGCTGATTCATGCTAACATTTATGTAGCAGTTCCAACTTTCTTCTTTATTTCGTTATTGTCGTAATGAATAGAAAAATTATTGCAAATTGTAAACGAATAAATTAAATGGTTCATGTTTACACCGAGATACGGGTATTATTAGCACCACCATTTGCAGTTCTTTCACAATTTTTTGACCATGGTTCAAAAGTCACAGGTAGAGAAACGTTTTCATGCATGCAGTAATTTTTTACCTTGTACATTACAAAGTAACGTCTTTTTTGGAAGATATTTGGAGGCAATCCACTCTGACGACTCAATGATAAAATAGCATGGAGTAGAACATGATGAATACACAACATATACATATAATATAGTAATCATTTTTAAAACATTTCAAGCAACCACCACTGGATTCCACTTGGCAGGTGTACGCGCCGGACCGGAAGTGTATAATAAATACCCGACAAGTAGAATTTCACCGTTTAAAATTACTTTCCTATTTTATAGTTGTTTCCGTCGTAGCTGGAAGCGCACTGAGGTGTTTCAGATCTTAATTATTTAACACTATATGTCCAGATATGTACACAGCTTCCACCAGGTACTAGTTGATTAACCCGTACACAGGTAGCAACACTATTTCTTTGGAACAAGGCAACAGTTGCACAAGTATAATAAGCTTTACAATTACCACCCAAATATTAAAATAGAGATCAAACAAATTGAATCTGTTTGACTATACCACCACCAGCTTGACTTGCGCTTGGCAATCACCCTAATTAATTATATTAATTACGAATATATATTAATTTAACTACATAACAGGTTCATCAGTAAAACCAAACACCGTAATTCGTACCATTAGGTAATAGCAACCATTTTCCTTAAACATTATTCCGAAATTACTACTGCGTCCTAAGAGCTCGATTTACTAAGTAAAGCTGCAGCTGAAGGCCACCACTACTGGAACAAATATGTATACTTTGAAGAAAATAAAGACTCTATGATTAAACCAAAACCAGTAAAAACAATTCGCTTAATGATTGTTCACACTATTCGAACACCCATGAAATCTCTTGTACTCCCGACGGTGCATATCGTCCACACTACTAATGTAATACGTACCCATCCTTAAATCTTCAACATTCCCAACCGGTGTATACGGCGCTGCAAATAAAAACAATATTTCCTACAATTACTACTTCAAATCATTAATATTTCGTACATGATTTAGTATAAATAATATAATAAGAATAACCAAAGAAAAGGGCACTGAAATAATTGCATACCTTTGTGGTGTGTTCCCTCTCTTAATGACATCACTTTTTCAAATGCTTCAGGTTCAAATTCCTTGCGACTATCTAACATTTTTCTGACATCCGCTATCCCAGATAGAAGAGCGGCTAAGCTATCGGAAGACTGAGAAGACACTTTTAACGTGTACATGGACGCCTGAAGGCCAGAACCATACGAGAAGAGACCCAAACGGTTTCCAAGAAGTTGGTCGATTGGCTTGCTGCAAAATCATTTTTTAATTAGCACGCAATTGAAATTTAGTAGACAAAAAATGAATGATATCTCTGTTTCGCACCTTGACAAATACGACACGAGGCCACCGTAAACTGATGCTGTGTACATATTCCCAACTTGATTGGCAACATATACACCGGCTTTGGTCTTTTTCTCGTAAATACCCTTGGATGCTGCCATAATGAGCTTCTCCACATTGGTGTCGAAGTAAGTATCCTCGAGATTCACATTTCTATAATCAAATTAATTATAAAAGGAATAAAAGAAAAGTAAAACTGTCCATTTCGGGCTCATGCAGATTTTTAAATATTGCGGTTCGTGATTGAGAAAATATTCATTAACAATGAAATGAACATACCGAAGTGACATAAGGTCTGGGTATGCCCCCGAGTCCTCTTTCAATCTTACTACGTCATTAAGCAATAGACGAGCAAGAGATTTTTGCACCAGTTTGCAATATGGAGAATGAAAAATTAAAGCATCAAAAGATTCCAGTGTCAAAGTCTCTCCTGTTCTAGCGGCTGCTTTTTCGGAAAGTCTTTTGTAGCAAACATCCAAGGCGTTGAGGTAGCATTTTATGGAAAGTTTGCCATCCACCCTGGGATATTCTGATTCCATATCAGGCTTGTAAAAGTCGTACACATGGGATGCATGAGTTGCTCGAAAACCTGGAATCAATCAAATCTCTTGATATGCAAAAAATATCTTCGAAATTTGTGAAAGAAATACATACTACAAGTATAATACCTCTCTCAAAAGTTATGGGCGCATTTGGACCTACTAAAATTGCTACGGCACCGGTTCCTCCGGTTGGACGTGCTGGACCTTTGGCATAAACGGCAATGTCACCAGCCACAACCAAAGCAAGACGGCCTGCGAATACATAATTCGGATTCTCCATGAGCAAAATTATAGGCAAAAATTTTAATTTCTAGTATAATTATTTTACCATCCCAGGAGCTGGATTCTAGCCACGCTACAGCATTAAGAAGTGCTGCCGTCCCACCATAACAAGCGTTTGTAGTGTCTAAGCCTTCAATGTCAGTATTGCCACAAGATTCAAACAACTTCATGAGCACGGACTTGACACTTTTAGATTTGTCAAGTATCGTTTCGGTCCCAACATCCAGCCGTCCGATCCGACTGTAATCTGTAAAAATAGAACATGGTGAGAAAAATTGCGTACCTCGGGAAAATTATTATGTTCAATTTTATTACCTTTATTATGTTCAATAAAGATATTTAAAGACAAATAAAAAAAACAATCAATAAAATTAAAACTACACACTTACTAACAGTATAAAATGTCCCTTGAACTCACCTATGTTGTGTTTTTCCAAAAGATTTTGAACGACAGTCAAGCACAAGGAATTAATATCTTCTCGATCCGAACAAAATCCCATCTTATCTTGGCCCAATCCAACAGTGTACTTTCCGGCACTGACACCATCATATTTCTCCAATTCCGTTTGAGCGACGTAAGTACTTGGAACGTACAATTCGATGGCCAGGATGCCGACATTTGGAGGCCAATGACTCTCAGATGTGTGGTTCATGTCGAAAATTTTTGGCTGTGCAAACAAACAAACCTGGTTGAGTATCTGTGTAAGAAAGACAAAAGATGATAAAAATCTCTTTTTAAAGTTCTACGTGAAAAGACACTAATACTATGGGAGCTATAACATGATATCCAGCTGATGTCAGCGAATAAACTGGCGACTAGTATTTAAACCTTTCCCATAGGAAAGGAAATACTTCTCCAGCAAAGTTGTTTGTGAACACACTAAGAAATGCGTAACCCATCATTACAATGAGCCGTTCAAATTCAAGAAAGAATTCAAAGGGTTACATGATATAATATATAAAAGAGGAGAACGTGCAATGGGAGCGACCTATCGATCAGCCCGAGGCAGTACCTGAATTATGTTCCTTAAGCTACGATCTGCAAAAAGTTACTTTTCTTTTACAATGCCTCTTCTTATCCCCAGCCAGTTAAGACTTTTGTACGGCTCAACTAAGCTTCTCTGATGCTAAGCACTGTGAATTTCAGTTGAGAATAATACGAAAAACGAAGCATTTAACTGTATATATACAGGAGTTCATTCATTTTGAACAGTAGTGTGCGTACGCAAATATTTGTCATACTTTCTTACGTATGCTTCATAAGCCGGTTGTACATTTTTTCAGTAGACAAAAAAGAAATTTGTGCTAGACTGCACAATTATTAGGGAAAAAACAAATGATGGACTTACCATCATAGATAAAATAGCACCTCTTTATTTTATGCTGATATATACTACATATTGGTACTTACAACATGTGACACAGCGGTAGCCCTATAAAATGAAAATTTTACAACTAATAATCCAACGTCACAATGACTTTCGGACTCTTTATTGTTGCAAATGCTGCAGCATTCCAACGATTGTTTTTTTTAATTGTTCGTATGAAATCAGGTGATGAAATTTTATTCCAAAAGGAAATCTCCAAAAGAATTTAACATATTAATATACACTATACAGTCTATACACATATCATTATATATAATTAATGCCTCCCGAATACTTTCTTGTGCTTTCTCTTGCTAACGCCGTGATAGATCACCTTTTTACGCAACTTTTCATTAACGTGTGTGTATATCTATATCCGATTTTTTTAATCTGACGTAAATGTAACTTTTGCAACAGAATAAATGTACTTGACTGAAACAAAATGACGTGTATGGAGAACTGGTGGAGTTTCCTTGTTTTAAAGTCGCAACAAATACGAACTAACTTTGGTTTTTCTATACCAAAAAAAACTCCAGCCTTTTACAAGGGAGAAGCTTAAGCTGAACTTGAAGAACAATATAAAAAATGTAGTTGTACAATTTCGAAAACCAAAATAAGTTCAAGGGAAATACTACAGTTCTTGACGTAAATTTAATCCATGCTTACTTTTTCTACCATTCTTTCCCGTATGCTGTATTTTTTAATTTTCATAAAAAGTTTAATCGTTCTGACAAGGTCATAGTTATGATTTTCTTAATTGTTATTGCCCTTGCCCACGGAAATAACTGGAAAAGCTAAAATGAGTCCGTTACACACAGTACAAAAGAAAACTCTAAATCTAAATGATCCATGTGAGGAATGAGAAAACGCACGTGAGAAACGAGTGGATAGACATTATATAATTATTTCAATTATTTGACAATGAACACATTTTGCGCAATAAAAAAAATAACTCCACAATTGTTCTCCATTCATATTCCATAATTTCCCCCCGTTAAATCAAAAGACCGGAAAAAATTAAATTTTACGCGACCCAATTGCTATTTTCTCATTTTTCTTTACTATGTCATCTAAGTATGAATTCTGTCAGCATTCCTCCTCATTCTTTAACTACTTAATAAACTCCACAAAAACCTTGAGAATTTCAGAAAGTCATCGTGGATATAGGGTTATAATAATTTAATTAATTAATAAAAATTACTGGAAACAGGAAGAAAACTATACGAAATACATAAGATATTTTTTCTGCCGTGAAGAGCCCAATCAACACAATCTCAACACATATCCAACGATCCTTAATGCAAGAAAGTGAGTCTCCGTTTTTCCTTAAAGCACGATGTGATTCAGTGCTATGTTTTTAATGGGAGATAATTCCTTCTTGTGCTAAGGAAAAATGGAGATGATCACATTTGATTCTTCACCAAAAGACCAAATACATATATTTTTTTTTCAAATCAAGGAAAAATATTATTCCTCCATCGATTACCGACAATGACGATCCTATTATATTTTTACCGTGTGCAGGAAGACTCTGTATTTTATCTTTCAAGGGAAATAAAAGGTGGATAACATAATTATTGTAATTGACTTAATTGCATTATTCCCTGACTGGAGAATGCATCCCACTTTCTGTGGGAATTTATGCCTATAAAAAAAGTCGGTCATGTCATAATACTCATGATTATACTTTTTTTAGTGGACAATACCAAAAACCATAAATAATAACAATAATACAAACATATATTTTTACCTCACTTATACAGCAGTGCCTATTGTATATAATAATTCTCAAGAAATGTTGCAATCAGGAATTATCCATTGAAATAATATGATGTAGACGCCGGTGAACAGATTTCCTAATCACTGGCAGTTATAATTCACTTTAGACCAGGGTCACGACTCCACATGTAGAGGGAATAATAATAAAAAAGGGGGAAAAGGGGGAAAAGAAAGCACAAACATGTGCTTTACACCAAAATTAAATTAAAAAAAAAGCAATTCAATTATCATGATCCCATATAGAAAACACTTTTCAACCAAACAAAAATAGAATAATAATAATTGAAATATAAATCCGGGCCTATTTATCAACCTAAAAGGTATGTAAAGTTAAGGAAACGTTACAACTTTGACGTGTTGAAAACAAAAGGAAAATCAACGTAGAGAAAGAGAAACTAATCTTTTAATTCTAATTTTAATTGAAATTACCACATATTCAACACGATTGAATCTTTCCTTTGAATTTTTTTGACTCACGTTTCTTTCTATCTGCTCTTGTCTCAGTCACCCTTTCCCTACTTTTTCCTTGTGCTTTTTACGGCTTTATTAAATCATTCCAATAGACAAAAAAAAAAAAAGGACTGAGAGCCAGTTCATTTTGCCATCCAAATCGTCTGCGGGGATTTCCCCGGGAAAATTCCTCTCTTCAAATCTGCTCATGTCCACTAGTCCACTTGTCCACCCGCGGCTTTTCTCTGGTGCTTTATATAGGCCTTTTCCGTACTTTGACATAGGATTTAATAAATATTATGTATTATTTTAATATAATTATGATGTAATAATTTATTACATTTTATTTAATTTAAAATTTTAAATATTTATCGTAACGAAATTATTTTAAAGCCAGGATGACAATATGAATGGCGTATCAACGAGGGTAAACATTTTGTAAGCTCATTACAAGATTAATTTATTTGCCCTTTAAATTAACTTGTGGTTATAACATCCCGGCCCAACAATTGTACAGGGTGAAAAATCAAATCTGATCATCTCCAAGTAGCCTTCTTATTCTATAAAAGATCCCGATAGAATTTTCGCACAGTATTTTCGTTCATTAATTTAACTTAATGGGGAATTTTTTCATTGAAATCCTTAAAAATCCACTAAATTTCATGATTGCCGGTTACGCACATGTTATTATTAGTATTAATATTATTATAGTAAGTACATGTATGTAAATTATGTATTAATTATTAATATTATTATAGTAAGTGCGTGTATGTAAATTATGTATTAATTATTAATATTATTATAGTTAGTACATGTATGTAAATTATGTATTAATTATTAATATTATTATAGTAAGTACATGTGCATGTATTATTATTAATATTCGTATAATATTATTAATATAGATATTACACACATGCGTATCTATATCTATATGTATATATTTGTAGGAATACAGACAGAACCTGATAATCTCCAGGGGACGTTTGAGGATTAATAAATTCCTTTAAACGGTAATGACTGTTAATCTGTGAAAGGCCGTGTACTTACAGGTAAATAAAGATTCATTGAAATGCTCATATTTATCTGGGTATTTTTATACAGTATTAAAATGGATTGACGATCACTTTCATTCATTTTTACACCCATACTGGCATTTTTTTCGAAGGAGAATTTTTTTCGAAGGAGATCGGCACATTCATCCTCTTTTTCATTCACAAAAATTTTCTGTCTCCTCGAATGTGCCATCATTGTCGATTATCGTTTATATTATATATAAACGTTTGGTTTTTATGCCGTCTTCTGTCATCCACGAGCAATTTTAAATGCTTGCGTATGGATACGTGCCTTTCACCATTGTACCTTCCTCTGGTATTATAATGATAATGTCACTTGCAACTTCAGCTTGTTAACATACTACTACCAGTGTGAGGATGTGTTTGTAAACATGATTTAATGTTTTTTTTTCGTTGATTAAAAAAAAGGGATTTAATGTCATTTGGTGTGTATAGGAAATAGGAAAGGAAGTAAAGAACCGTGAGATGCGGAGGTAATTAACAAGTTCAAGAATAAATAAAACAAACACACTTTTATCATCTATTTTGAGAGTAATTAACCCTTCAATACACAGCTCTTTCCCCAGGTGGATGAGGTGTGGATGGATATTTTATTCATTCGTGGATTTTAGCTGTATAATTTAATCGATTGTGTCCATATAAAAATACGACGTAGGAGACCTTATAACTGTGTTTTTGGGGGGCTTTCTCCTGACGTAAATCCATGTAGTACACGTGTATGTAGATTTTGTTTACTTGAAATTAAACCGGTTTCCTTGTTTTGGTTGGGCTGTCTACTGCTGCAGTTCATCCATTTTTTGGGATAGTGATTCATCTGTTTTTGATGCGTACATATTTAACTGTAAATACGTGTGCGTTTAGAAACAAGCTACATAGTATGTTAGTAATGGTTCAACAATAAGATGCTTTATATGCTACCAGAAATGAACAAAGTTTGGTGAAAATGATGACATCAAAATGGGTGGTGGATGGTGAAAGTATTTTTGTGACCCTTGAGATGGTCGTATTTCCGTTGACGCAAATGTTGTAATTTAATAATTATAAACAAAAAGGCCTTCCTGTCACTTGGACGTTTTGTATAAATGAACGGGAACGTGGGAAATATGCCAGTAGTTATGCTTGTTTATGTATGACTTTAGGCTTTACACAACAATATTTAAGTGTACATGTAATCTTTATAAAGAGCCTATACGATACGATTGTTTTTGTGCAGTTTACTGATCAAGGACGCATGCAGACATGAGTATAGGCAAGAAATGAACGCACATGCGTTTAAATGGGGAATTAAAACTTTATTTAAAAAAGAAGGGAAACCTCAGATAAAGAGTACGTCATTGAATGCTTCCAGGTTGTGCCTGATTTAAGATAATAAAAATAAAACTTTTTGCGAAAAACGATCTCTTTCGAAAACTAAAGACTGATATATCTTTCATTGTCGAGGTGCTTGTTTGTTCCTCATGTTTTCAAATAAAAGCGTGAGAAGCTTTCTTTGAATGAGAGAGCACGTGCATTTTTTTTTCTCTTGGGAATAAATAAAAGGGGGAAATATCATTGCACACGCTCTTATTACCGCCAAAAAAAAAATAGGCTTCTCTTTTGCTCATCTCATAGGATTTTTCATCTTTTTTTCTGTTTTGTTGAGCAAGGAGGATGATTGTAATGGAAATTTGCTTCCACTCGTATGCATTGAATGTATTTAATGGTTTTATGAATATATCAAAGCATTATTGGATGAGAAGATGCTGTGCAATTATTATACAAATTCCTTTTTCCCCGCAAGAATCTTATTGATGACCTCTACTGCTTTATGCCCTTTATACTGTTTATACGGTATTCCAAAGCGTGTAATAAGTCTACTGCTTCCTGTCTTCTTTAGTCATCTTTCCTTTGAAGTCATGGAAAGAAAATAAATCTTGAACCCACAGGACGTGTGCAAATATAATTCTGCATTGAATATGTCAATTTGCAACCTCAGCAATGACCTCCAGCTTATGATTCTGTTTTTTTAAAAACATTTTTCTAACTTTATCTTTTTTTACTTTCTATTCCATTTCCAACGGCGGAATTTCGTAAGTTCTCCTTCTTTTATTCCGTGTTTTAGTCAAAAAAAAGAACTGAACAAGCTGTGGGTAAATCATGTCGACGAAATTCCAATCATTTGCCATATTATTGGCAGTGGATTCCAAAAGATATGAGATAGTCAATATTATTTTCTTCCACTAAATTCACGTGAAAAAGCTTACATAAGAGCATGGATTATTGGCAACCGCCGATTGAGACGAGACATTAAAGAGTGACAATGAAACTTGGATTTTTATCAGTATTTAGAAAAATGAATTGTTATAATACGGTTATGCACGCGAGGAAAAATGGAGACAAATTTTGTTAAAGGATTCACGCGTGAATGTCTTTGCCATCCATAATTTTTCCACAATGCTTCCAACGATCATATAATGTCAAGTACAGGATATCTCATTTTTATTATTGTCATACACGCTAACTAGGATACATATTTCGCCGAACAAGACCTTGAAATTCCTTGTTTCATATTTGAAGAATCCACAGGCGTTGTTAAATTTTATGTAGCATGAGCTTATGCAAACGGGTACTGTATCACATTCACATGATGTGGCCCAGCAACACCGGTTACCCGTGCAGCAATAATATGTCAGGGAATTAAGAAGATTATATTTGGTGTTTTCATAAACCTGTATTAACGAAAGTTGTAGAAATCGTGGGAAGTTGTTAATTCGATTTGACACGGTTTCAGTAAACACTATCATCGTGATAAACACATTATGCAATGCTTTCTTATGACCGCGGAGATGTGTTCATAAATGTAATTTTTACGCTCTTGAGACCATTGAGAGAAAACCGTGAGGAAGAGGGCACTACAAACATCGGCGGAGAAATGCTTTTACTTGGAGGTAATTATCGCCCGTAAACGCTGAACAATAATTAGCAATGAGAACATCGTGTATACGACTGATTACACACTTAATAAGCTCAAAACGTGTCGTTTCCACGAAAAACATGTGACTGAAGAATGTTCGGGCGACTTTAACTATGCTGATAGTGTGATAGTAATCATCAGCTTTGAATCCCTTGTAAAGTTTGTTAAATTATCCAGATTTACCACATTAATGTGGTATTAACATTTACCCGTTGGCAACTTAGTAAGACAGGAGAAAATAAAGGGGAGACAAGGAAGAAGAGCGAGACAAGTTAATAAATTAGTACAGGGCGAAGGGAAAAAGCGTTGGGCATTGAGTGGTTCAAAGAAGACATTGAACTTTTTACCATGTTAAACTCCATAAGAAATTTAGCTGTAGTAAGGTTCCTTGTATGCTGCATGAAATATTGTAATTTTGTAATAATTCAAAAATTTTTAATTAGGATTGAAGGTCGAACTAGCACGAACTTTGCCCACATTGGATCACTATTTGATGCAATAGTTGTGTGAAAAATGTTTGATTGCTCTTTGCTATCTGGAGTAACCAACGTGTGAAAGTTATTTGTACGTACAAAATATCGTCGTAAATCACATTTTCCTATGTATGATTTTTTTTAAATCTTACACATAAATCTTGCACTTCATGTCGCTTCAGCCGGTATCATGTCATAATACAAGCACAATGGACAGTATGCATAGATGCTTTCAGTGCTATAATCCATTTGAAAAGCTCCACTTCCGGGAAAATGTGCATTTATACCACTTAAATGTTTGTCCTGAACATCCTTTACATAAATAAACAAAGGAGACGACATGCAGAGAACCGCAAGTCAGTGTGTGTTTAACAGAAAATTAACCAGGATAAAGCTAATCCATATTGCAAGTGGAAGTTAGATACCTTCGTAGATAGACGCAGATTTCCCGTAGCTTACATGACATACTGCTGTAAAAACATTGGAGATTTTTCTCATTTTACCCAAATCACATAAATGACTGTCACATTTATGATTAACGTTCAATTTTCTATAGGCTTGGATTGTCAGATTTAACATTGGTTCCATCATCGTGGTTTAAGGACGAGTTAAAATGTAATTCCAGTACCGATTATGTTGAGCTGCAGGAGGAACCATCTGCTGAGTTGTAAATCAAATATTTGCAACGTTTGTCTTTGGTCTTTCCATACTAAATACTATACATTCCATTTATGACTGGCAAATTTGTACCAAAACGTGTATGCGTTAATGTTAATAGTAATAATAGCATTTAAGTAGGCTTAATTCATTGTCGAATTCCCAAAGAGCTTAGCGCTTAGAATACGGTCTGGGAGCATTTTAATCCCCAATCTTCAAGGTTGTCGGAAGAATTACAAAAAAATGTGTTTAATTTGTGAAATGCTTTGATATACACAAACCGAGAAATAAATGTGGGAAGGAATTAAGGAGGAATTTGATTAGATTTTCATAATTTGTCAAAAGTAGTTTTAATCCAGGATTCTCCTGAGATAGCAACGGCGTAACAAGCTTTCCAATTCTTGGCTGCTCTAATTAGCTAAACGGCTTAAAAAGCTTATCTCTGAATCTATTTCTCGCTTCCTGGTCGTAATATTATGCATTGTAAATTGAAAAGAAACTAGTATCATTTGATTTTGCTTCTATATTGGTATAATGATTGCACCGGGGAAAAAACAAGTTTTTAGTTAATATAATTAAAAATTCAACAGCTTCTCTCCAGTGGAGTCCATTCATTTATGTGCTGGGGGATTGGGAAAAACTGATTAGCATTTCATGGTCGTCGGAAGAAATATTAGAATAGTAGTACTTCCACCATCACTTGACGCCTTTTTAAAAGACAAACCACACTGTTTATTTATTTATCTCTGGCTGCATAAAATTAATTCACACATTTATTAAGGATAATTGAAAGCAATTAATTGGAGTTGCTGCGTGTGCATGAATATTCACTTGCCACGTAGGTATACAGGATATACTCTGTCAAATATATTATGGCCTGTTAAATGCTGATGCAAAATGACGATGAGATGAACATTTGTACTTCAAGAAAATACTAAGCGCTTATAAACTAAACATTGTATATGATTGAATATATGCAATTTGAACGGGAACAGATATCAACATGGATTTTGTAAATGTGAGTACATAATTTCATCCGAAGATATGAAGCATAAATTCCCGACAAACGTTTGCCGGTAAACATTCTGGAAGCATTTCCGGCGGTATTTTATCTAGTATTTGTTGGCGTTCGAAATTTTTTTAAATTTTGTATACAAAACATGTTTTTTCTACCTAACGTTAACACTAATTATGCATTTCCATCCCCAACTTACATGCACATTGCGCATTATTCGTCGTTCAAAGCACATTGTCAGTGAAAGGAATCCTTTTAACTAGCTTTCCCTTACAAATCCAGACAAAATATTCATTAGCTAAAAGCAGCAAATTTTTCACATTGGTGTAAACGTTTTCACACCTACAGCTAA
The DNA here is from genome assembly GCA_034698585.1 of Disparrhopalites patrizii. Lineage (NCBI taxonomy): Eukaryota > Metazoa > Arthropoda > Collembola > Symphypleona > Sminthuridae > Disparrhopalites > Disparrhopalites patrizii. The sequence goes on from JAQGBT010000071.1 coordinate 94,423, forward strand.
GCTTCCTACTGCGTTACGTTTAGCATATAAGTAGTTACCATTTACTCACAAAAAGCTGGTTTTTTTTTTACCTCCATCAGAAAATTTAAAGAATCTTTTTCAAGTTGGCGTATTTGAATAACATGTGCCCCGGATTTGTCCTTATTTTTCATGTACACAGGTAAGAATCCAAAAAAACTATACGCCCTTATTAGCTGATTGGGTGTGGACAAAGTGAGACGAAAAAACAAAATCAATAGTGCACAATTAGCCATAAAAAAACACCCACCCATTCGTACCACACAAGTTTAAACCTCTGCTAAAGGAGACTTTTGAAAACGTTTCATGTTCAACTACACCACAATCCCACCGTCATCTTTGAAGTTGTTGGAAAAGCTCTCTCGCCTATTCATGCTTGAGAATCTCGTTACATTTATACTCCCATTTAAAGTCTTAATTGAAAGACTGAAAGACAGCCTTTGGGAAAAATGCTTTTTTTTTCTATGCCCCTCAACATCTTCCCTTGTACAAGGTTACGTATACACTGGACATTCTATCCCCATGCTATGTACATATTGACTTCGAGACGAGGAAGGTAAAGAACCCACGAGAAGGTTTCTTTTTTATCACTGCTTGGTACATCAGAAGAAAAATGTGTACGTCAGATAAGAAACTACCTTTTTGGCTTCTTATCATACACCCTATAGCATAGCCTCTCTTCACCTTTAAATTTGCTTTTTTACCATCTCCAATGGTCTCTATAATAAAAGAAAAAATACCCGTAAACAGCATGGAACAAGTTACCCTCTCACATTCTTTCATATCTATATATATTTTTCTCTACCTTTAACAAGCTCAAAGAAATAACTACATATGGTAAGAGAGAAAAACAGAGAGAGAGAGACAGAGAAGCATCGAGAAAGAGACAGAGAGAAAGCGAGACAGAGACAGAGAGAAAGGGAGACAGAGA